>ML279617.1:0-15026 GCA_005239495.1 Nicotiana undulata
ATCCTCAATTGAACCAACATTTCATAATCTCTACAACCAGTACATCAACCACAATCAACATCTTAAGTAGAGGCAATTACATAGTATGATGAACATTGAAGAAATAACTGAACTTTTATCAAAAATAGACTCACGGACATGCTTGACTCACAATGTATAGGTACTCGTCACCCCACATATACATTTAACATGATAAACACATAACACATAACATACAATACCTAATCCCTCACCAAAGTTAGGCAAGACACTTACCTCGGTCCAAAGTATAGTAATCAACGCTCTAAGACCGACTTTCCTTTATAATCCGACTCCGAAACAACGATATCTAGGCATAATTAATTCAATAATATCAATAAAGACTCAATAAAACGATCCCATAGCCTAGATATGCAATTCCTATCATTCTTCCAAATTTTCCAAAAATTGACCCCGGGCCCACATGGTCCAAACACGAGGCTCGGACCAAAACCCGATCACCCATACCCCCACGAGTTAGAATATATAATTAGTTTTGAAATAAGATCCCAAATTGGGGTTGAATTACCCAAAATCCCCAAAAACCTAACTCTACCCGAAATCCCTAATTTCTACATTGATTTTAGGATTTTAGGCCTAGATTCTAGTGGTTGTTGAAGATAAATGGAAGAAAATAGAGTTGGAATCACTTACCTATGGAGCTATGGTGATGGAAATCTTCGAAATCGCCTAAGGGAAAGTGGGGGAAGAAGAGGTTTGAGAAGAAGTGGGTTAAATCCCGTAACGTTTCTGTTTTTTACATTTTAAAATCACTTGGAAAATTGCCCTTCGCGTTCGCGGGCCACTGGTCGCGTTCGCGACGGGTTAGCATCTGGGACCTACGCGTTCGCGGAGCCAGGGCCGCGTTCGCGAAGGTCTAAATTCCTAGGCTTCCGCGTTCGCGAACCTACGCCCGCGTTCGCGAAGAACAAACCTACCCTGCCCCCCGACCTCACCCTAAGCCTACACGTTCGCACCCCTGGGGACGCGTTCGCGTAGAAGCACTGCTCAGTGCTCCGCGTTCGCGTCTTCCTCCACGCGTTTGCGTAGAGTAAAACCCAGGCCACCATAATTTACCCTTCACGTTCGCGAGCCCTTGGCCGCGTTCACGAAGGGTATTACACCAGACACCAGCAAATCCTCAAAAACACCAGATTTTTAGCACTTTTCACACCCCGTTAGCTACCCGAAACTCACCCGAGCCCTCGGGGCTCAAAACCAAAAACACACACAACTCCCAAAACATGCTATGGACTTATTCAAGCTTTTAAATCACAAAAATATCATCAAAAACAAGGAATTAAACCTTAAAACTCATAGAACTTTCTTAATACTTCATGAAGCTTAACTTTTCCAATTTTGATCCGAAACACATCATTTCAAGTACGTTTTACACCAAATTTCACAGATAAGACAAATAACATATAATAAACCTGTTCCGGGCTCCGGAACCATAATACTGGTTTGGTAACACGGTTTTCACTTAATTATTCATTTTCAAAATCCTTTATTATTTTCAGAAAACAATTTTCTTTAAAAAATTCATTTCTCTGGCTTGGGACCTCGGAATTCGATTCCGGGCATACGCCCAATTCCCATATTTTTCTACGGACCCTCCGGGACCGTCACATCACGGGTCCGGGTTCGTTTACCAAAAATATTGACCAAAGTCAATTTTATTCATTTAATTATCATAAAATTCTATTTTCATCAAATTTCAACATAAAGACTTCCCGGCTACACGCCTGGGCTGTGCACGCATATCGAGGTGAGATTAACGGAGGCTTTCGGGACCTCGGAACAGATATTTAGCTAGATTAACTCAGGATGACCCTTATGGGTCATCACAAATCTACGTGAAAATACATGACTCTGTACAAACTCAACGTTGAAATATTGCCATAACTAAAAAGAAAATACTATTTTTTGGTTTAAAAGGAAAGTAATCTTTCTACAATAAGAAAAGAAAGTACTCATTTTGTTAAAATGAAATAAAAAAAAAATTCTACGTTAGAAAATACTTATTTTGTTGAAATGAAAAAATGTCTACTACACTTGGTTGAAATGAAAAATAAAGTACTCTTAATAATATTTCTATTGAGTTGGGCAGGGTTGGGATGGTAGTAGTGGGTGTAGGGTGGGGTGGGGTAGGGTGGTTTGGGGTGGGGATGGGTTGGTGAGACATATGGTGGGTTAGATTGAAAAAGAGTTTTGAAATTTTTTTTTTCTTCTCTTGATAATATAAGGATAATAATTTTCTTCAATTTGAGGAAAGTGAGTTCATAAGGAAAATGTTAAGCTAAACAAATATGAAAAAATTGGAAGATAATTCACTAGTCTAATCCATATTTTATCCATGAATACCCATATTTCTACAGGTCGAATATGGGTTGAAACCCAAATTTTACCCAACTTAAATATCACTCATCCAACCCACGAAAATATGGGCGGATTGGACGGGTTGGCAAAATGTGGGCTCATTTTGCAAGCACTATCCATGTCATTGTTTTTAGTCAAGTCTTTCACTATATAGTCAAGGTCGTTCAACCTCTGTCGGATACTTTGGCCAAATGCCATCCTACCGTGAATTTTGGTTAAAGCTAGTGCTCTAGTCTTTCAATGGTGTTTCTAAGAAAAATACAACCTTCTTTTGTTTTCTTTTTTATAAGTCAAGCCAAGACTTATCTTCCAGATCTGGAGTGAGATGGGAGACTACAATTCTACTCAGACACGTAGGTTAAAATGAAACGGAAAATTGCTACTCCCTGTATTATTTTATGTGGTTTTATTTGACTAGACACGAAATTTAACAAAGAAAGAAAGATTTTTACAACTTGTGGTAAGTATATATTACTATCTTAGTTTCAATTTATGTGGCAGTGGCAGTGTTTGACTCAATATGAAGTTTAAGAAAGAATAAATAACTTTTGAAACTTGTGACTATAAACTTTTTTATTAAAAATAAAGTAAAAAATTTAAAGTTAAATTATTTCAAAATATGGAAGTATGACATTCTTTTGGGGACACACTAAAAATGGACACATAAAACATGACAGAGGGAGTATTATGTTTGTATAGTTATTAAATTTTGAGATTTATGGTCATAAACAAGACATTATATTTGTCTAACTATAAAAGTTTGTCAATAAAAATAATACAAACAAGTTTTGTTAAATTATTTTTAAATTTAAAAATGAATTATTCTTTTGTAACTATCTAAAAAGAATTATAATTACGTAAATTAAAACGGGAGTAGTATTTTTGATGATGACCTTGCAATTAATTAACCAGCACACTCGAATAGGCGTAATGCTCTTGGAATTTAAACAGTTGAGTTCTCCTTTCATTTCACTTTTTGGTTGTGATAATACTAAGGGCCAAATTGATTTTATTTCGAATATGAATATAATATTAACTATCACGATTGTGATTGTATTATATGTACTCTTTTGACTCCCCGAACTTCCACGGCAAAAATTGGTCGAAAGGGGTGCATTCCTTGTCATAAATGGTAGTTTACCGGACAAAGCTAACTTTGAAGTTAGTGTGTTTAATATAAGGGGCAAAGGTAAAAGTTTGTACCTCAAGTCACGTTAATATCTGTTTCTAATTTCCGTCCAAAATCATACCTATCGTTAGTAAAGTATATAAATTTGTCCCTAAACCTAACGTGTTTCCTACGTGGCATCGGGACCCCCAAAATAACCTGCCAACTAGGCAATTTTGACCCATTTATTTTAGAAAATCGCCCTACCCTTATAACATGTTAATTAGTCTCCCTCATAAGACCTTTCAGTCGATGAAAAACTACAGTTCAGGCACAAATTCTCTTTCTTCTCGTTTGCTCTACTATGTCCTCTCAAGTGAGATTCAATGTCGCAGAGTAGTACTTCCTCTCAGAGAAGGTGTCGATGTGGTACTATTGCCAACCATTTCACATCAACCACTCCCGCTAACCCCCGTAGAAAATTTTATAAATATGCATGACCTAAGGTAAGTGTATTATGCGGGTTTGTCTAATCTTTCTACTATATCTAGACGTTTTAATTTGAAAAATTTGAATCTTTTTAATGTTTCTTTGGCAGAACAATTCTTGTGGTTATTTCGAATGGGAAGATGAAATATACGCGGATGGTTCCCGGCTTGAAATAAGAGAATACAAGTCGTCTTTGAATATTATTATGATTGAAAGAGACAAGTTTAGAGAAAAAGTAATTGCCATGGAAGCCATGAACAAATCTGAAGAGGCTAAAGTCAAAAAAATGCAAGAAATAGTTGTACAACTAATGATGGTGATAATTGATTCTTGGGCAATGTTTGTTGGAGTCTTTGCTGCCTCGATAATGAAGTAGATTTCATTATGATTCTTCCTTGTTTAGTAGATTATCATTGTGTAGTGAATTGACATATATTGCTTAGTGAAGTAGGGAACTAGTTTCTTAAGAATTGGAGTATCTTCAATAAGAATGATACTCCAATTGGAGATGTAACTATGGTGTGCTTCTGTTTTTGGCCTAAAATGGTGAATGAATATGAGGCTTATCTCCAATTAGAATGATACTCCAATTGCAAATGTAACAATATGATGCTTTTCTTTTTGCCTAAAATGGTGAATGAATGAAAATATATTACCTCAAAGTCTTCGACCAAATTTACAACCTCAATGAAAACATATGAAATGGTGAATGAATATGAGGCTCCTGAAATAGTGAATGAATATGAGGCTTCGATTTTTATCATTCTTCCCTTTGAATTAATAGGTGTTAATCTGCATCTGTAATAGCAACAGTAACATATTTACCATATCCATGTGTGTTCAATCTATATTAACAAGAATAATGTCATAGTACATTAGAAAGGGGAACAAGACAAACTTAAAATTCATACCATAAACTATTCAAAATTTACTAACATTGACGAAAATTCATAACTTCAACTGTCATAGTACATCACCTACTTCATAATACCAACTGCTATAACATTCACAAAATGGACTTCATAGTAGTCCATACCACCAACAAGAAAAATAAATATAATGTCATAGCAGTAATTACATCAACCGGCAAAATAATAATTGTATTGTCATAGCAGTAATTACAAGCATTTTAAACTTAAAATTCACAAAAACTTTCACCACTTAATTATCTTTCCACCTTTAGTTCAAATAACATTAGTTTTGTGACTTGCCATTACCCTTTTTTGTCTTTATCTTGGCCATCTTTTTAAGCTGATTTCCTGTTATAACTTTATTACC
Source organism: Nicotiana undulata (assembly GCA_005239495.1). Classification (NCBI taxonomy): domain Eukaryota; kingdom Viridiplantae; phylum Streptophyta; class Magnoliopsida; order Solanales; family Solanaceae; genus Nicotiana; species Nicotiana undulata. The sequence continues at coordinate 5,273 of ML279617.1, forward strand.
ATCCCAGGTGAGATTCTTAGCTAAGTATGGTAGGTTTGAGGGCACACTCACACTAGATGATTCACCAACAAAATTGATGGTCCTTGTTATAGCCGATGTGATTCCTTGCTGTCTCGTAAGCAGTCTTGTATTTTCTTCAGAGAAACTCCTTGGCCTAATATTTGGGGCAGAATCTGATTCAAAATCAGGAAACTCAAAATTTGGAATGACATTGTTGTAAGGAGGTTTCCTTTGCCCTGAAGAAGTTAGCATAAACTGAAAGTTCGTGTCTTTAACTGGATGACTTGACTGAACTGTGGTGCTGGAAGTTGTATTTCCTCCTCAGTTGGTATATTTGCAGCAAGTGGTGACATGGGTCGTTCATCATTACTGTCTTTATCTCTTAAACATCTTTGTCTCTTTTGCTGCTTGCCCTTTTTCTTTCTTGCCATTGGTTGATTTCCCTTAAAATGCTATTTAACAAAAGAAACAGAATAGTTATAGTTAGAGTAAATATGTAAAAAAAACAGAATAGATAGTATTGAAAATAAAGAATATTACCCTTGCACAACCCCTAGCATTGTGTCCAGGCTGATCACATGTGGAACACTTCACTATCCACCCCTTCCTGGACTGCATCCATTCACCTTGTCTGTTGACTATTTTATTTTTTTCTCTTGTTCTTTTGACTTTAGGCCTTCCAACCATCTTCACAAATTCTGGTGGTTCCATTGCATGAGATGTTTCTACCTTCCAAAACTTTTCTCCTCATACTGGTTGAAGCTTATGTGAATAGGCTGGGAGATATGCCTCTATGGTGTACCACCAGTGTATTTTAGTCAAGGGATTCGTCTTGTTATGTTGTATTGCTTTGATTGTATGAGGACATAGGATTCCATTAAGGTTCTATGTCCTGCATGTGCATCTCTTGTTGACCATATTCACTGTGTGTTGGTCACCATCTTCATTCACTTCATACCCTTCTTGACAATTGGAATGAACATGAAACTTATTTTCAATCTTCAAGTATTGGCTATACAGTTGCATGGTTTTGGGACTGAAGTTATTACCCCATGTCATTACAGCAGATCCATGTTCCCTTAGCATGTTCATAACCTTTACTCTAATATCCTCAAGCAGCTTGATAATTGGCTTGAATCTTGCTTCCTTGATCCATGAATTGAGGACTCAGTTAGGTTGTTGTCCACTAAGCAGTTCTTGCAAACAGTGTCAAAGTATGCTCTACTCCAACTTTGAGGTGGGTACTTTATCAAACCTTCAACAACATCCTTGACATCTTCATTCACTTGTCCCATATTCCTTAATTGGTCTCTAAAATCTTCTTCATATGTGATCCATGTGGCCCACCAGAGGTACTTCTTATATTCCCCATGTACCAATCTTTTGCACCAATTTGCCTCTAAGTGTCTTACACAATATCTATGGCGTGCTTCAGGAAGAACCAAGTGGGCTGAACCAATCAAACCCTGAAAATGAAAACATAAAAGAGATGCATCAGTAAAATTTAAATGCAACAGTAAAAGAGATGAATCAATTAAACTGATAGGTTCATACCTTTTGCATATCTGATATAAATTTGATCCCTTCTCCCATTTTGAGGTCCAATGAATGTTATAGCAGTCTTAAGAACCAACTCCATGTCACTTTGGTTTCTTTATCAACAACATCCCAAGGTAGGGGATAAAAGTTCCACATGGAGTCTTGAGCAACAACTACTAACAATTAACCATTGCATTTTCCTTTCAAAAAGGTTCCATTCAAGCCAATGAATGATTTCAACCAACTCTTAAACCCCATTTTCAATGCATGAAAACATATATACATTCTTAAAAATCTTCTTTTTCCTTCACTAAGTGCATCCTTTGAAATGTTAATCACCAAATTTGTTCTTGGATTACTAGACCTTAATTTATTAGCATAAGCCTCAAACTTGTTGTAATCATCTGCAAAACTACCCTTCATTTTCTCCGAGATCATTCTCTTGGCTCTCTTACACTCTAAATGACTAACATTGATGTTAAATGAAGATTTTACACTTGCCATCATCTCCTTAATTTCAATTTTAGGATTATCTTGCAGCCCTCTCTTAAAGTAAGCAGCTATAGTTTTTACATTTACCCTGTGGTTATCATATGCAGTATTACTCTTGTGTTCTTCCTTTAAAGTCTTGAATTTAACACCAGGACCTTGAGAGTATCTAGAAATAAGACAAACAAAGGGACAACCTTCATCTAAAAATCTGTACCTAAGCTTTTGGGAGAAACTCTTAGGTTGTTTTAACCCATAACCATTAGCAAGGGAATACATGTTGATGAATTTTCTAGCTTCTGAATGTCTTTGAATATCATGGACTTGTGTAACTCCTTATTATCAGTCAACTTATCAGATATCTTCCTCTCTTTTTGTGTATGAAGTCTTTCTAATGAATCAGAATCACTATCAGAACAATCTGAAGCATCAGAAGAATGACAAACATGTTCTTCACTGTCATCTGAACTACAATCAGTAAAGCCTTAAGTTCTGATGTGTTTGACTCAATGTGCTGGACTATATTATGAACATTAATACTTAACTCACATTCATCTACAACAAAGAAGTCATTAACATTAAACTGATCACTAACCAAAGACAGTAGACTCCTAACACCTTGATCACTCTCTATTTCATAATATCTATTAGAAGGCTCATTCACAATTACATGTTGAACTCTAATAAACCCCAACTTAGAAGTAAATTCATTTACTAAATATTTATAAGACACTTGGTCTGAGTTATAACCTTTAACGGTGTGCACAAGCTTCCTTGAGTATAACACTTGTGGATTATATATCCAATCACCACCATAATGAAAGATCAGATAAAATAAGATCATTGTATAGAAGCTGCAAATAAGCAAGGGAAAAAATTAACATAAAGTAATTGCACAATACAAATAAAATGTATAAACACAAGTACAAAATAATATTACAACCTATATAATATGCTGACAAAGTGGATAATCAAATTTGGACCATACAATAAGAACCACATAAAGTTAAGACAAAGAAAAATAAAGGAACAAAAATAGTAGGCTGCCACACATGTAGGAGTCAGTGAAGACACATCTACAATAAATAAAGAGATGATGGGGGACCCAAGTCTATAATCAAAACAAAAAATAATAGAATTCTGACCTACTTATCTCTTAGCTTAACGCATGTGTATAAGAAATAGGGGACCAAGCACCAAAAAATCAGAGAAAAAGAAACAGATCCAACACAAAGAAGACCCCTACTTTGTCAAAGACCATATATGTATGACCACCAAGATTGAAATCCTAAACCGAAACAAGTAATCAATATACTAGATAGGGATCATTCAACTACAAAAATACTAACCCACAAACCACCAGTATAAAACACCAACAGAAGAAAAATAAATTTAGGGTTAAATCGAGTATGAATAGACCATATGCAAACAAAAACAACAACAAACAAACACACCACGTAACTAAAAAATACATATATAAATGAATCATTCAAATACCTAGTCGAAGAAACAAAAAATTGAAACAATGAGACAATATGCTTCAGTTCATACCAAAAACCAAAATACTTCAATTGGTACACACAAAAAATAGGCTAATTCAACAGCCTTTTGTTCAATTTGTCGTGTAGTCAAATTCTCATCAGTACGAGTCAAGGGAATGGACCCCTGGCCTCAAAGCAAAGAAATGACGATTTACAGTTTTTAACACAAAAATTGGTACTTCGTATGCATCCACGACAAAGGCGAACATACAGTGAAGAGAGTAGGTGAGAGCTCTTTCGTTTTTTCTATCAGTAACTGAAAGTTTTGACTATTAAAACGGGTCGGGACTATTTTAATGAGATTAATTAACGGGTTAAGAGTGGGGCGGGTTTCTAAAATAAACGGGTCAAAATTTCCTAGTTGGCAGGTTATTTTGGTGGTCCCGGTTCCACGTAGGAAACCCGTTAGGTTTAGTAACAAATTTATATACTTTACTAACGGTAGGTATGATTTGCGACGTAAAGTAAAAACGGGTATTAACGTGACTAATTTTCAATAGTAGAGGTACAATTTTGGCGCTTTTCCCTTAATATAATGAAAGTCATTTTATACGAATAAGGGGGAAGGGTCATCTATGCCCTTTTATTATGCAAAAAATGGTTAAATTTACCCTCCGTTATACGATCAGTACAAAAATACCATTCGTTACATTAGTGGCTCAAATATATCCTTCCTCCGTTTAGACTGTGCAAGTTGAAGACCTAATCTGATGTGGCACTGCATTTGATGAAGTGGACACCACGTGACATGCCACCTCACTGCCCTAACCCCTTCCTTCCATTTCTTCTCCTACCACTAGCATCATCAATACCACCATGAGCACCTCCATCTTCGCCATCGTGGCAATGTACATTTGATCAGTCCATTGATGTGAGCTAGGGAGAATGTAATAAAGTTGGGTGGTCAACTGACCATGGTAGAAGAAAAACACAATATTGCTCATGGGGATAATTATGGTGTTTCTGTCCATAGATAAAGTTTAAAGCTCGGCGAAGACAATGTCAGATAGTCTATGCTTATAGGACTCTCTAGCAAGTAATTGATATATATAATGCTAGCCTTGCTTATTTGTTTGTTCCCATTATTAATAGGATACTATGAATTGAATTTGAAGTTGAACACTAATTTTTAAAATTCACATAATGCCGTTGTCACTATCTACTTCAAGTTCATCACTATTGGAAGTTCTAATTTGGAATAGGAATTATAATTATAGAAACCCAATCTCAATTTTAAATCCACGTGCAAACTGGGTTATAACATTAATTAAAGGATTTAAGTTATAGAAATCACAGAAAAATGGGTTGCTTATCAAAATATGAAGTAGTTATCATTTCAATCCTTTGTCATGCTAGTTGTAAATTCTTGTTTCTCAATATATAACTGCAAATTAGTTCCAATGCTTTCTTCACTACCAAAAAGAAAAGAAGGAAAAACGAATCAGCAGGTCAAATATATAAGAAGCAACAACAGTTTAGAGAGAAGATGGAGCGGATTTGGAGGTGGCGGTGGAAACAAATTAAATGAACCAGCAACTTACCACCTCGACCATCACCGTGGTGGTAGTGATGGTTGAGTGGAGGGAGGTGCTTGTGGGGAAGAAGAAGTGGATGGGAGGGGTAAAATTGGTTGGGGTGGTGAGGTGGAATTCTACGTGTCGTCTATCTTATCAAATATCAGTGCCACATCAAATTGGGTGACACGATCCAAGATACACAAACGTCGGAATATGAAAATAACAATAATTAAAGCAAAACGAATGATGGGTTTGATTAAGATAATCAAAGTAATCAGAATAATGAAGTATAGAAGAAAATCGAGAACCCTAATTGAATGTCTCAAAAAACAATTGAAATATTACCCGATCACCTCCGAAGAAAGACAAATTAGAAACCCTAGATATAAAGAAAGGAGAAGAAGATTACCCTCAAGAACCTAAGACTTGAAAACAGGTAATTCAAAGTCGAACTCGAACCAAGAGGTTCCAAATCTCTCTCAAGAGTTTTCTTACATCAAAATATGCTAAGTTTCAAATGAAATAACCCTAGGCAATAAATACCCAATGGGTAAAATAGAAAAAGTTTCAAAGTTAATGTTCCAAAAACACTCGTCAGGACAAACCGTAGCCCCAACTTTGACGCGCAGCTGAATCGTGACGGATTCCAGAAGCTAATTTTCTTCAGCTCTTCAGGCCCTTCTTGAACCGTAGCCAAAGGTTAGTGAAACCGTGTCACACGGTTTAACTTGGGGTCTTGATTCTTAAATTCTCAAGACTCCAAACATAGTATCCTTTGCATGAATCCTCCAAGTGCTTTCCAAACATCTTCTAGTCAATTGTTGAAGACCATGCAACTCCTCACTGTGCATCCCTCGCACGTTCTTGGACTTGGAGCGAGTCAAAGGTCCACTAGATAATTCGGGGTCATCTTCAATATTCTCCATTTTTCCTGGGCTATCTAGGATCGTATCAATCCCTCCCTCTTGAAAAGGATTCGTCCATGAATCCAACATACCTGCACCAAAAGGAGATAAGTCAGAAACATTAAATGTCGCACTCACCTTAAACTCACCTGGGAGATCCAACTTGTATTCGCCAATCTTCTCATGAACTTTGTATGGTCCATCTCAACGAGGATTCAACTTGGATTTGCGTTTATCGGGAAACCATTCCTTCCTCAAGTGAACCCAAACCCAATCACCATGTTTGAAAATAACCAGTTTTATTCCTTTGTTGGCTCTAGTGGCAACCTTTTTATATGTCTTCGCCAATTGAAACCGCACTTGCTCATGAACCCTATTTAATTCTTCACCTTTGTTCTTACCATCTACATTCACAACATCACTCATAGGCAAATGAATCAAATCCAAAGGTGTTAGCGGATTAAAGCCATATACAGACTCAAAAGTCTTACTAAAATCGGGTAGTTGTAGCAAAGGGGTTGAACTCAACATATTCTTCAATAACTCAAACGCCTCATTTTGTTCCTTACCCCATTTAAATCCCTTATCCTTCCTAATTACAGCGGTCAAAGAAGCAGCTATGGTACCAAAACCCTTAACATATCTCCTATAGAAACTAGCGAGACCATGAAAACTTCTAAGCTCGGACACACGCTTCGGAACATGCCATTCTCTAATGGCTTTCTCTTTCATCTCATAACCCTTTATGCGCTTTCCACACACAACAAACCCCAAGAAAATCACCCTATCACCACAAAAATCACATTTCTAAGGATTTGCAAAGTTTCTCTTTCTTAAGTACATCAAGCACACTTTTAACATGTAAAAGATGATCATCCACAAAATGACTGTAAATAAGTATATCATCAAAATAGACAAACAACAAGTTTACCTCTAAATGGCTTTAAAACATGACCCATTAAGCGCATAAATGTACTAGGTGCATTAGTTAACCCAAAAGGCATAACTAGCCATTCATACAAATCATTTTAGTTTTAAAGGATGTTATCCATTCATCACCAGGATTCATGCTAATTTGATGATATCCACTTAATAAATCAATTTTTTGAAAATACCTTTGCACCACGCAACTCATCCAAACATATCATCCAATCTAGGAATGGGATAGTGATACTTTACTGTGATTTTGTTGATAGCTCTACAATCAACACACATACGCCAAGATCCATCCTTCTTTGGTACCAAAATGACTGGTACATCACAAAGACTCGTGCTCTCCTCACGAACCTCTTATTTAGTAGCTCTTCTACTTGCCTTTGAAGCTCCTTAGCCTCCTCTAGGTTGCTCTTATAAGCCGGTTTATTCGGAATCTGAGATCCTGGTAAAAAAGTCAATATGGTGTTCAATCCCCCTAAGTGGTGGCAATCCTTCAGGTAGCTCCTCAGGAAAGACATCATTATATTCCTGTAGTAAAGAGATAAAATTACTATAAAAAGAGATAGAGAGCTCGTTAGTATTCAAATAAGCTCCTTTATACCACATAGTAAAAGTGGTATTCCTTCACTAAGGGTCCTTTCACACTCTTTGGCTTTTACAAAAAGGTTCAACTCTCTTCCTTTCGCCTCTTTCCTCTCACCATCACTCGATTTCTTTTCATTCTTCCTCTTTCGGCTACCCTCTGATTTTTCCGCTTCCTCGCTTTCCTCAATCTCAACAAGTGAAATTTTACCTCTACACTCATTCTCTCTCTTTTCCTCTCTCACCTTCTCCCTACCCAATTGTTTAACTCTTTTATGATCTTCATACACTTGAAGTGGAGTCAAGTTCTTCAATTGATACTTTTTGCCCTTCAACTCAAGAGTATAGCTATTAATACTCCATTCATGTAGCTTATTCCTATCATATTGCCATGGCCTCCGAAGCAATACATGATAAGCCTTCACAACATCACATAAAATTTCATCCATATACTTCCCAATTTTGAAGCAAAGAAGAACCTGCTTGTTCATTTTCGATTCCCCACTATCATTCAACCATTGAATCTTGTAGGGACGACGATGCTTCATAGTCTTAAGACCCAACTGCTCAACAAGATACACACTATCCACATTAGTACAACTTCCACTATCCATAATCACGGAGGAAATTCATCCACCAATGTTACATCTAGCATGGAATAAATTTCCCCTTTGATCAAAATCACCTTCTTTCACTTGAACCCTCATTAACCTCGGAACAACTAATTGTGTGTTCATGGGCTTTTCCTCCTCACAACTAGTAATACCATTTGTGGATCCTTTTCATCATATTTTTCCACACAATCTTGAGATTCGTATTCTCCATTCTCCTTAATAAATAGCTCGTCAGTTAGGACATTCATATTGCACGTGTCCTCTCCGCTGAAATCTGTAAGGTTTAGGTTGAGTAGAGTTCCCTCCCTCTTTAACCTCTGACTTATTTTTCCTCTTTTCAGCTGATTGAGATGGCTTGACTTTAGAATTTACCTATTTGCTCTTACTCGAAGAAGATCTCCAAGTAGTTTTATCACTATTCCAATTAGCAGAGAATGACTTGTTTTGATCTCTAATTATCCTCTCTACCTTAGTAGCCAAGTGCAACATCTCTACTACATAATGACAATCCCTAAAAAGTTCAACCTGATTAGCAATGTCCTTATTCAACCTAGTGTGAAATCGAGTCATAATGGTTTCCTCGACCTCATCTAGGTTGGCCTTAATCCTAAGAACCTCCATAGTATTGTAATACTATTCCACATTGGGAAAGGTACATAGGAAAATCTCTATATAAGTAAGTATGGAAGGTGACTCGGAAGATTTTGCGGACGCAAAAGAAATACCTTGTGGTCTCCTGGTAACAGCTGCAACAACTAGCCACGCAACTGATAACTCGTACCTGGATCTACACACGAAAAAACATGTGCAGGAAAGGGCATGCGTACACCACATTTGGTACCTAGTAAGTGCCAAGCCTAACCCCAATCAAGTAGTGATGAGGTCAGGTTAGGCTCTACTGGAGCTTTATATAAATCGATTTAAAACAGTACAAAATGTCACGACCCAAACTGGAGGATCATGACTAGCACCCGGGCCATACTTGCCGAGCACCAACGTACATTTTATCTAACCTTCTTATTATATTTAAGGGATAACGAGATCAATATAAATGGTAGATATGGATCATGAACATACATCACATGGGATGACAAGATTGCTAAGAAACTACATAAAAGGTACGAGCTGCAACGCTACCATGAAAGACTATACAACAAATATTATCCAACAAGGCATACCAAACTATACATGAGTTGACACCTGTCTATGAGCCTCTAAAGGAGCATAAGTAATGCAACATAGCCGGAACAGGGCCCCCACATACCCATAACATCTATAACAAAAATACATACCAAGACCACGGCAAGTCCGGAGAAGGGATCTCGCCTATAACCGCTGAACTGGAAAGCCTATTGTGGTGGGGGAGTTGTGTCTACCTGTCTATCAGGACTTGCATCACGACATGCAGCGTCCACAAATAAAAGGACGTCAGTACGAACAAAGTACTGAGTATGTAAGGCATGAATGCATAAATGAGAATAGTAATGTAAAGAGAGATGTATGAGATACAACCTGTAGCATCTGTGTGCTTCTAAGAGACAGTAACATGAAATGCATGATACATATATACACATAATCTTTTTAAAACATCCGCCTCTGTGGGCATCATCATCATCATAGAACATTCGCCT
>MDKH01239654.1:0-10064 GCA_005239495.1 Nicotiana undulata
TATATATATATATATATATATATATATATATATATATATATGCTCGTCTGTTGGCTCACGCTTTTTTATAGCTATTTTATCTACCATTGAGTTATTATCTTTCGATATTATGATTTAACTTTTTAAATTCGGTAAATGGGTGAACAATTGAATAAGGTAAAAAGAAACACTTAGTAAAATTTATGTTGGCTTGCCTAACCCCGTTGTTGGGCGCCATCACGACCCGGATTTGGATTCTGGGTCGTGACAATTTGACTACAACAACCTTAAACGGTGGACTTGTATGGTTGCCATTGGCCGATACGTATGGCCTTATTGTATGAAGTTATATAAACAGCTATTATATTACGATGAATCGCAACGATGTAATTATCATAGGTCATATGACTACTACAACCATATTAGTGAATGGACTTGTATTGTTGCCATTGGCCAATACGTATGGCCTTAATGTATGAAATTATATAAACAACTATTATATTACTATGAATCGCAACGATGTAATTGTCATAGGTCATATAACTACTACAACCATATTAGTGAATGGACTTATATGATTGCCGATACGTATGACCTTAATGTATGAAATTATATAAATGACTATTATATTACTATGAATCGCAATGATGTAATTATCATAGGTCATATAACTACTACAACCATATTAGTGCATAGACTTATATGGTTGCCTATATGTATGGCCTTAATGTATGAAATTATATAAACGACTATTATATTACTATGAATCGCAATGATGTAATTATCATATGTCATATGACTACTACAACCATATTAGTGAATGGACTTGTATGGTTGCCATTGGCTGATACGTATGGCCTTAATGTATGAAATTATATACACGGCTATTATATTACTATGAATCGCAATGATGTAATTGTTATAGGTCATATGACTACTACAACCATATTAGTGAATGAACTTATATGGTTGCCGATACGTATGGCCTTAATGTATGAAATTATATGCACGGCTATTATAGTACTATGAAGCGCAACGATGTAATTATTATAGGTCATATGACTGCTACAACCATATTAGTGAATAGACTTGTATGGTTGCCATTGGCCGATACGTATGGCCTTAATGTATGAAATTATATAAATAGCTATTATATTACTATGAATCGCAATGATGTAATTATTATAGGTCATATGACTACTACAACCATATTAGTAAATGGACTTATATGGTTGCCGATACGTATGGCCTTAATGTATGAAATTATATAAATGGCTATTATATTACTATGAATCGCAACGATGTAATTATCATAGGTCATTTTACTACAACAACCTTAGTCGGTGGACTTGTATGGTTGCCATTAGCCGATACGTATGACCTTAATGTATAAAATTATATAAACGTCTATTATATTACTATGAATCGCAACGATGTAATTATCATAGGTCATATGTGTTTTCAAGGTCGGATGTGGATTTAGGCTTGAATTGGCGAAAGTTAGAAATTTTTTCGGCCGATAGGTGAGATTTTGATATTAGACTCGAAATGGTATTCCGAAAGCGACAGCAAGTCCGAAATTTCATTTATGACCTGTGTGCAAAATTTGAGTTTATTCGGATGAGTTTAGACGTGTTTCGGCGTCGAATGTGAATTTTTTAAAATTCCTAAGTTCTTAGGCTTGAATCTATGCATATTTGAGTATTTTGATGTTATGGGACGTGTTTTTAAGGCTCGACCAAGTTCGAATAAGGTATTTGGGTTAGTTGGTAGGTTTGGTTGAGGTCCTGGGGGCCTCAGATGATTTTCGGATGCTCAACGGGCTAGTTTTGGACTTACAGAAACACCAGATTTTTGCTGCAGCTGGTTTCCTTCTATGCGTTCGCGTAGAGGTCATCGCGAATAGGCTATTTTGGGCTTCAGGTATTTTTTCCCTTCGCATTCGCGGGCAGTGGGATGCGTTCGCGGAGCTTTGTCAGCTGATTCTTTGCGGATGCGGGACCCCCATTCGCGTTCGCATAGCTTTAATGCTGGGGTCCCAGGGGCTTGGGTCGTTGTTCTTCGCGTTCGTAGGGGAGGGACGCGTTCGCATAGAGTTAGTGGGCCTAATCTCTGCGTTCTCATGGTCTGTGTCGCGTTCGCGAAGGCCAATTCTGGTTCCAGTGAAATTTTTCACTTCGCATTCACGGTGTACCCTCCGCGAACGCATAGCACAATACCTGGGCAGATCATTTAAAACCCCAATTCGAAGCTTTAAGCCTATTTTCACCATTTTTGAATTGTGGGATCTCGGGAGAGGCGATTTTTGAGGGACTTTCCACTTGGGTATTCAAGGTAAGCGATTTCTAACCATCATAAGTTAAATTCCATGTTTCTAATCTTAAATTCGAGATTATTGAGTGGGAATTTGGGAAAATGGGAAGAAACTCCTTAGCCCAAACTTTGGGCATTTGATTGGGTATTTGACCTCCGACTTGAGAGTATTTCATATGGTTAGACTCGTGAGTGAATAAGGATTCGGAAAATGTTAAATTTATCCGATTTCGAGACGTGGGCTCGAGGGGCATTATGGTCAATTTTTCTAATTTCGCGTATTAGTTCTGAATTAATTAGTTAGTTTGAATTCTTGAAATGATATTTACTTTATGCAATCGAATTGAATAGATTTGGGCCACCCGGAGTTGGATACTCGTGGCAAGAGCGTGAGTATCGGTTGATTTGCACAGTCGAGGTAAGTGGCTTACCTAACTCTGTGTTGGGGAATTTCCCCTTAGGCATTTTAACTGGTTTTTACGATACAAACCCCGTGTACGTGGGGTGACGAGCGCGTGCATGAGATATTTTCACTGAATTTCCATATTTCTTCTACGACATGTCTCATTTTCAATCCTATTATTATTGTTTTTGGTTTGAGCTGAGTAAACACTTAAGATATCTTTATGTTAAGCGATTTTACCTGATTTTCCACTCGTTTCTACCATTTAGAATTGGTCAAGTATTTTACCTCATGATTTCCAACTGCCTTTCTCAAAAGCTTTGATTTACGTTATAATTAATATATATACCTTGAATTACATTGAGTAGTTGCATTGGGACTGCGGGCATAGACCTGAGACTTTCCCCTTGCATTGCATTGAGTAGTTACATCGGGACTGCGGGCTTAGACCTGAGACTTTCCCTTGCATTGCATCACATACATCGGGACTGCGGGCTTAGACCTGAGACTTTCCCCATGCATTGTATCGCATACATCGGGACTGCGGGCTTAGACATGAGACTTTCCCTCGCATTGCATCGCATACATTGGGACTACGGGCCGAGACCTGAGACTTTCCCTTGCATTGCATTGCAGAATTCTTTTATTGAGGTGATATTGTGCTGAGTTGAAGGTTATTGCATCATTTATATTCAGTCTTTACCTTAATTTCCGTTAACTATTACTGCTTTACTTAACATTTAATTATATCTGTTATTTTTGCAAACTCAGTAGAGCCTCAACCTGACCTCGTCACTACGTGACTGGGGTTAGGCTTGGCACTTACTGGGTACCGAATGTGAAGTACTCACGCCCTTCTGCGCATGTTTTTCCCATGTGCAGATCCAGGTACCAGTGCGCCATACCGTAGCTAGTTCACCAGCAGGCGATTGGAGGCTTTGAGGTATATTCTGCAGCGTCCGCAGAGCTTCTGAGTCCCCCTCCTATCCTAGTATAGTTAGGACTTGTAGATGAGAATACACTTTCATTTCTCCAGTTTGTATATTGAGTCGTAAAGTAAAGCTTGTGATGTTTTGTGATATTCCGGGTCTTGGGTAAATTAAGTTGTAAATGCCGAGTGGCATCGATTTTAGCATGGCCTTATTTCAATTTCTTCTACTTTTACTTGTTTATCTTTAATTATCCTCATGATTAGGCTTACCTAGTCGTTTAGACTAGGTTCCATCATGAGACCCAGTCGGAGGGAGAAATTGGTCGTGACAAGTTTCTATCAGAGCGTCTAGGTTCATAGGAGTCACAAGTCACAAGCCAGTTTATTAGAGTCTCGCACATCGGTGCGGAGATATCCGTACTTATCTTCGGGTGGCTATGTAACTGTTAAGAACAATCATACTTCTTGGAATCTCTTCTCGTGCTGGTCACTGTTATCGAAACTCTTAAACTCTATTCTATTATTGCTTACAGATGGTTCGCACTCGCACCGGACGTACTAACGATCAGGCAACTGAGCCCCCAGCCATAGCCACTAGAGGCAGGGTTCGGAGTAGAGGACGAGCACGCGGTGCAGCTCGAGCACCGTCTAGAGCAGTGGTAGAGGATCCCCCAGCAGCCGCAGTTGGAGGGGCACGGAGATCCCTACTGTCACTCCAGCCCTCCAGGAGACTTTGGCCTAGTTCATGAGTGCCTTCAGCACTCTGTCTCAAGCGGGACTACTCCCGATAGCCCCATCTACATCATAGGCCGGGAGAGGGACACAGACTTCCGCAGCCCGTACTCCTGAGTAGAGGGTTCACATGGGGCAGGTTCCAGAGTATATCCCCATGCCTCCTATAGCTCCAGTTCATCCGGAGGCCAGAGCAGTTGTATCTGAGTTTGAGAAGCTCCGCCTTGAGAGGTACAAGAAGTACCACCCACCTGATTTCAACGGATAAGCTTCAGATGACGCTCTGGTTTTTCCTGAGGAGTGTCATCGCATCCTTCGTACCATAGGTATTGTAGAGACGAGTGGGGTCTCTTTCACTACTTTTCAGTTGAGAGGAGCACCCTATCAGTGGTGGCGTGCATTTAAGCTTAGTAGTCCGGACGAGGCAGCCTCACTTACTTGAGCTCAATTTTCAGAGATGTTTTTTCTTGAGTTTGTTCCTCAAAGTATCAGGGATGCTTGGCGTGCGAAGTTTGAGCAGCTATGCCAGGGTTCTATGACCGTGTTGGAGTATGCGGTCCGGTTCAGTGACTTGGCACGACATGCATCAGCTTTGGCTTCTTCTGTCAGAGAGAGAGTTCGTCGTTTTATTGAGGGGCTCCATCCCAGCATTCGTACTAGCATGGCCAGAGAGATGGAGACGGATATTACTTACCAACAGTCCGTGAGCATTTCTAGGAGGATTGAGAGTATGTTGGCCCGGGACAGGGAGGAGAGAGAGGCCAAGAAGTCTCGAGAGATGGGTCATTTTTCAGAAGTTCGTACACCTGCAGCACGCCATGGTAGGGGTTTTGTGAGCTGCCCCATTCATTCAACTCTTCCAGCAGCCAGCGTATTCCAACTCCTCCTAGACCTCTGGAGCCTTATTATGCACCGCCGGTATCTCAGGTGCCTTCAGTTCGAGGCCCTATCTCTGGCCAAACCAGCAGACCAGTTTAGAGCCAGCAGTAGCCACCGCGTCCTCAGAGGGGTTGTTTTTGATGTGGTGACCTTAGGCATATGATCAAGGATTTCCTCATGGTTTCTTATCAGGTTCCACACCTTCCACCAGGTCCCCCAGCTATTCGTCCAGCCCCAGCTGCTACACCACCATCTCAACCAGCTCGAGGTGGAGGTCGGGGAGGACGAGGTCGTCCTAGAGGGGGAGGTCAGGCCAGATACTATGCCCTTCCATCTTGATCTGAGGCCGTTGCTTCAGACTCGGTCATCATAGGTGTTATCCCCGTTTGTCATCGAGATGCATCGATATTATTTGATCCAGGTTCCACATATTCATACGTGTCTTCCTACTTTGCTCCACATTTGGGGATATCTCGGGATTCTTTGAGTTCCCCCGTATATGTTTCTACTCCTGTGGGAGATTCCCTTGTCGTGGACCGTGTATATCGGTCATATTTGATTGTTATCACTGGTCTGGAGACCAGGGCTGATTTATTATTACTTAGCATGGTAGATTTCGACATTATCTTGGGTATGGATTGGCTATCTCCCCACTATGCGATTCTTGATTGTCACGCCAAGACCGTGACGCTGGCTATGCCAGGATTACCGTAGAGTGGAGGGGTTCACTAGAGTATACTCCTCGTCAGGTCATTTATTTTCTTAAGGCTCAACGGATGGTGGCACAGGGGTGTGACGCTTATTTGGCCTAGGTGAGGGATGTTAGTGTTGGGACCCCTACAGTTGATTTAGTCCCAGTTGTGAGGGATTATCCCGATGATTTTCCAGCTGACCTTCCAGGTATGCCGCCCGACAGAGACATTGACTTCAGCATTGACTTGATGCCAGACACTCATCCTATTTCCATTCCTCCCTATCGCATGGCGCCTCCCGAGTTGAAGGAGTTGAAGGAACAGTTACAGGCATTGCTTGATAAGGGGTTCATAATGCCCAGTGTATCACATTGGGGTGCTCCGGTGCTATTTGTGAAAACGAAGGATGGGACGATGCAGATGTGCATTGATTACAGACAGTTGAATAAAGTGAAAGTGAAGAACAGGTACCCATTGCCCCAAATGGATGATTTTTTTACCAACTTCAGGGTGCCAGGGTATTCTCCAGGATTGATCTTCGTTCGGGCCATCATCAGTTGAAGATTAGGGAGTCGGATATCCCGAAGACTTTTTTCAGGACTAGATATGGTCAGTACGAGTTCCTGGTTATGTCATTCGGGCTGACCAATGCCCCAGCAGCTTTCATGCTCCTGATGCACAGTGTATTTCGGCCTTATCTTGATACTTTTGTCAGCGTATTCATTGACGACATTTTGGTATATTCTCGGTCCCGGAAGGACCATGAGCAGCACTTGAGGACCGTGGTTCAGACTTTGAGAGAGAAGAAGTTGTATGCCAAATTCTCTAAGGACATGTAGGCGATTAGAGACTACCGTAGCTAGTTCACCAGTAGGCGATTGGAGACTTTGAGGTATATTCTGTAGCGTCCGCAGAGCTTCCGAGTCCCCCTCATATCCTAGTATAGTTAGGACATGTAGATGAGAATACACTATCATTTTTCAAGTTTGTATATTGAGCCGTAGAGTAAAGCTTCTGATGTTTTGTAATATTCCGGGTCTTAGGTAAATTAAGCTGTAAATGTCGAGCGGCATCGATTTTAGCATGGCCTTATTTCAATTTCTTCTACTTTTACTTGTTTATCTTTAATTATCCTCACGATTAGGCTTAAATAGTCGTTTAGACTAGGTGCCGTCACGAGACCCAGACGGAGGGAAAATTGGGTCGTGACAATATGACTACTACAACCATATTAGTGAATGGACTTATATGGTTGCCGATACGTATGGCCTTAATGTATGAAATTATATAAATGACTATTATATTACTATGAATCGCAATGATGTAATTATCATAGGTCATATGACTACTACAACAATATTAGTGAATGGACTTGTATGGTTGCCATTGGCCGATACGTAAGGCCTTAATATATGAAATTATATAAAAAAACTATTATATTACTATGAATCGCAACGATGTAATTATCAAAGGTCATATAACTACTACAACCATATTAGTGAATGGACTTATATGGTTGCCGATACGTATGGCCTTAATGCATGAAATTATATAAACGACTATTATATTACTATGAATCGCAACGATGTAATTATCATAGGTCATTTGACTACAACCACCTTAGTCGGTGGACTTGTATGGTTTCCATTGGCCGATACGTATGGCCTTAATGTATGAAATTATATAAACGACTATTATATTACTATGAATCGCAACGATGTAATTATCATAGGTCATTTGACTACAACCACCTTAGTCGGTGGACTTGTATGGTTTCCATTGGCCGATACGTATGGCCTTAATGTATGAAATTATATAAACGACTATTATATTACTATGAATCGCAATAATGTATTTATCATAGTTCATATGACTACTACAACCATATTAGTGAATGGACTTATATGATTGTCGATATGTATGGCCTTAATATATGAAATTATATAAATGACTATTATATTACTATGAATCGCAAAGATGTAATTATCATAGGTTATATGACTACTACAACCATATTAGTGAATGGACTTGTATGGTTGACATTGGCCGATACGTATGGCCTTAATGTACGAAATTATATAAACGGCTATTATATTACTATGAATCACAACAATGTAATTATTATATGTCATATGACTACTACAACCATATTAGTGAATGGACTTATATTGTTGCCGATACGTATGGCCTTAATGTATGAAATTATATAAACGGCTATTATATTACTATGAATCGCAATGATGTAATTATCACAGGTTATATGACTACTACAACCATATTAGTGAATGGACTTGTATGGTTGCCATTGGTCGATTCGTATGGCCTTAATGTACGAAATTATATTAACGGCTATTATATTACTATGAATCGCAACGATGTAGTTATTATAGGTCATATGACTACTACAACCATATTAGTGAATGGACTTATATGCTTGTCGATATGTATGGCCTTAATGTAAGAAATTATATAAACGACAATTATATTGCTATGAATCGCAACGATGTAATTATCATAGGTCATATAACTACTACAACCATATTAGTGAATGGACTTATATGGTTGTCGATACGTATGACCTTATTGTATGAAATTATATAAAAGGCTATTATATTTACTATGAATCGCAACGATGTAGTTATCATAGGTCATTTGACAACAACAACCTTAGTCGGTGGACTTGTATGGTTTCCATTGGCCGATACGTATGGCCTTGATGTATGAACATATATAAACGGCTATTATATTACTATGAGTCGCAACGAAGTAATTATCATAGTTCATATGACTACTACAACCATATTAGTGAATGGACTTATATGGTTGCCGATACGTATGGCCTTAATATATGAAATTATAAAAATGTGATGACTCAAAAGGTCATCCTAAATAATTCTAGCTAAATCTGTGTTTCGAGGCACCTAAAGCCTTCATTTATCTCACCTCGATATATGTGCGCAGCCCTGGCATGTAGCCGGGAAGCTTCTATGTGAAAATTTGATAAAAATGGAATTTTGAATGAAATAATTGAATAAAGTTGACTTTGGTCAACATTTTCGGTAAACGGATCCGGACGCGTGATGTGACAGTCCTGGAGGGTCCGTAGGAAAATATGGGACTTGGGTGTATGCCCGGAATCAAATTCCGACGTCCCAAGCCCGAGAAATAAATTTTTAAAGAAAATTGTTTTCTGAAAATAATAAAGATTTTTGAAAATGAACTTTGATGTGAAAACCGTGTTACCAGGCCCGTATTATTGTTCTGGGGCCCGGAACAGGTTTATTATATGTTATGTGACTTATCTATGAAATTTGGTGTAAAACGGACTTGAGATGACGTGATTCGGATTAAAAATGGAAAATTTAGAAGTTTATGAAGTTTGAGAAAATTCTATTAGTTTTATGGTTTAATTTGATATTTTTGATGATATTTTGGTGGTTTAAATGCTTGAACAAGTCCGTAGGGTGTATTGGGAGACGTGTGTGTTTTTGGTTTTGAGACCCGAGGGCTCGGGTGAGTTTCGGGTAACTAACGGGGTGTAAAAAGATAGGAAAATCTGGTGTTTCTCCTATTTCTGGTGTCAGGCCTTTTCTTCAGTGCGATCGCATATGCATATCCGCGATCGCACAACATTAGGTTGGTAGGGGAAAAGTTTACTCTATGCAATCGCATAGAGTTGTCCGCGATCGCATAGTGTGTAGGTGTGATAGGGTGGGGGCTGGGTAGTTACTCAGTGCGATCGCACTGCCCTTGTCCGCGATCGCATTAGTATAGGTCCAGGCTTCACTGCGGTCGCAGCCCTTGTCCTGCGATCGCACTTCACAGGATCCCTGACTCTATGCGATCGCACACCCTTTTCCGCGATCGCATAGAGTTATTTCGCCCAACTATACTTTTAAACCCCAAAACAGAATTCAATACGGGAATTCCTAAATTTCAGTCTTCTCCTCCATCCTCAACCCCCATTGACGAGCCTCAAGCTAACTTCCCTCCATATACACTTGGGTAAGTGATTTTAACATTTATTTCTTCCTCTTTCCTTTCCTAATCATTAGAATCTAGGCCTAAAAACATGAAATCAAAGTGGGAAATTGGGTTTTTGGGTAATGTTAGGTTTTTGGGAAAATTGGGTGAT
>ML279621.1:0-25189 GCA_005239495.1 Nicotiana undulata
GGCCCAAGAATGCCACAGAACTCAACCAGAACTCACACTTAGAAAACTTGGCATACAATTGCTGATCTCTCAGAGTCTGGAGGACGACTCTAAGGTGCTGCTCATGCTCCTCTCGCCTGCGAGAGTATATAAAAATATCATCTATAAACACGATCACAAAGGAGTCCAGATAAGGCCTGAATACCCGATTCATAAACTCCATAAAAGCAGCAGGGGCATTGGTTAACCCGAACGACATGACCAAGAACTCATAATGCCCATAACGAGTGCAAAAAGCTGTCTTAGGCACGTCAGAAGCTCTAATCCTCAGCTGATGATAACCAGACCTC
This sequence comes from Nicotiana undulata, assembly GCA_005239495.1. Classification (NCBI taxonomy): domain Eukaryota; kingdom Viridiplantae; phylum Streptophyta; class Magnoliopsida; order Solanales; family Solanaceae; genus Nicotiana; species Nicotiana undulata. The sequence continues at coordinate 330 of ML279621.1, forward strand.
AAGTCTATTTTAGAGAACATCGTAGCACCCTGAAGCTGATCAAATAAGTCGTCAATCCTCGACAAAGGATACTTGTTCTTGATAATAACCTTATTCAACTGCCGGTAGTCAATACACATCCTCATTGAGCCATCTTTCTTCTNACACATACTCTATAGAAGGAACATCAACACTAGAATCACGAACATGGGGCAAATAGGCCAAACAACCCTTCTCGACCATGTGCCGAGCCTTCATATAAGAAATAACCCTACCAGAAGAATGACTAGGAGTCCCTCTCCACTCTAAACGAGGCACACCTGGTAAGGCCAAGTCACTGTCTTGGCATGACAGTCCATAATAGCATAATAGGGAGATAGCCAATCCATCCCCAATATAACATCAAAGTCAACCATATCGAGAAGCAAAAGATCAACCTGAGTCTCCAGACCACCAATAGCTACTACGCAAGCACGGTAGACTCGATCTACCACTATAGAATCACCCACCGGTGTAGACACATGTACAGCAGTACCCAAGGAGTCACGGGGCATACTCAAATAAGGGGCAAAGTATGAAGACACATAGGAGAATGTAGAACCTGGATCAAATAACACCGAAGCCTCTCGGCTGCAAACTGAAACTGTACCTGTGATAACTGCATCAGAAGCCTCAGCATCTGGACGAGCAGGAAAAGCATAACACCGGGGCTGAGCCCCTCCAACCTGTATATCTCTGGGTCTACCTGCTACGGGCTGGCCTCTACCCCTCATGGCCTGCCCTCCACCTCTATGCGTCTGACCTCCACCTCTGGCACCACGACCACCACCCCTAGCTGGCTGAGGGGGTGAGGGTGCACCTGATGCGGGAACCATGGCACGGGAACCCTGATACTGAGAACCACCAAAACCTCGGGGGCAAAACCTAGAAATATGCCCCATACCACCGCAAGTGAAGCAAGACCTTGGCTGCTGAGAATACTGACCCTGGAACTGTCCCTGACGACCAGAATGACCACTCTGACAGCTCTGAATCGGCGGTGCACTGATGGACGCCGAAGGTGCACCATGGGATATCTGGAGTGCCGACTGATAAGGCCTAGGAGCATGACCTCTGCCAAAGGGATCTCTACCAAAGGGATCTCTGCCTCCAGATGAGGCACCACTGAAACGGCCAAAATGACGAGGTCTCTTGTCAGACCCCTGTCCACCACCCTGGGATAATACCATCTCAATGCGCCTAGCCACATCGGCTGCATCCTGAAAGGAGATATCAGTACCCGTCTCCTTGGCCATCTGAAGCCTGGTGGGCTGAGCTAGACCCTCAATAAACCTCTGAACCCTCTCCCGATCAGTGGGGAGTATCATAATGGCATGCCTGGCCAGCGTAATGAACCTGGTCTCGTACTGAGTGACGGACATGGAGCCCTGCTGTAGACGCTCAAACTGCCTCCGAAGATCCTCTCTCTGAGTAACTGGAAGGAACTTCCCCAAGAAAAACTCGGAGAACTGAGCCCAAGTCAGAGGTGCAGACCTAGCTGGTCTGGTCAAGCAGTAATCTCTCCACCAAGTCTTGGCGGTGCCAGAAAGACGAAATGTAGCAAAATCTACTCCATTGGACTCCACAATGCCCATGTTACGAAGAACCTCATAACATTTGTCTAAATAATCCTGGGGATCCTCTGATGGTGCACCAGTAAATGTAGTAGTGAAAAATTTGGTGAATCGATCCTACCTCCACAGAGCATCTGCGGACATGGCTGCTCCCTCAACTGCTGGTGCCACAATACCTGACTGAACTACTCCGGCCGTCTAAGGTGCCGCAGTCTGGAACTGAATGGAAAACTGCTCTGGCGTATGAATAGCAGGAGTCTGGGTCCCTCCCCATCCTGAGATCCAGATGGTGCAGTAGGAAGAAGACCGGCCTGAGCCACACTCTCCATGAGTCCCACTAAGCGGACTAGAGCGTCCTGAAGCACTGGGGTGGCAATGAACCCCTCTGGGACCTGAGCTGGTCCAACTGGGACTGTCTGAGTAGGAACCTCACCGGCAAAGTCTACCTGTGGGTCCTCTACTGGAGCTGCTGCCCTAGCTCTGCCTCGGCCTCTAGCAAAGCCTCGGCCTCGGCCCCTCGTAGGAGCTGTAATAGGAGGATCAGGCTTCTGGTCGGTCGATGAGGAAGCACGCGTTCTCGCCATCTACGAGAGAGTAAAATAGAGACTCAATTAGCATTCAGAATTCAACTAGTACGGCAGAGAATGAAAGATGTGAAGTTATTCCTAACTTTGCAGCCTTTGGGGGATAAGTACAGACGTCTCCGTACCGATCCCTCAGACTCTACCAAGTTTGTCCGTGAGTTGTGAGACCTAAGCAACCTAGGGCTCTGATACCAACTTGTCACGACCCGAAATCCCACCTTCGGGCCATGACTGCGTCTAACGTTGAACCCGCTAGACAAGCCAACGTTTGAACTAAATAAAACTCATTAACAACAAAAACGAACAAGATAACTAAGGCATCGATGGTCAACAATATGAAGGTTAACAAATTACCAAAAATAATATAGCAACTTCGAAATAAAACCCATATACAAATCCCAGAACTGGTGTCACATACTCACGAACTGTCTAAGAGATTACTAAAAACAAAGGTCTGAAAATAAGTACATAGGACTGTCTTTGAAATATAAAGTAAGACAGAGCTGAAAGTGAAGAGTAGAAGGTGACGCCAAGGCCCACGAACGTCTGCGGGTCTACCTCGATGTCTCCTGTATGAACTGATGAGATGCTCCGACCGTCAGTGATCACCGGGTCCGGCTGCGTAGTCTGCACAACATAAAGAAGTGCAGGTGTAGCATCAGTACAACCGACCCCATGTACTGAGTAAGTGCCGAGCCTAACCTCGGCGAAGTAGTGACGAGGCTAGGACCGACAACAATATATGTACCTGTGCAATTCTATATAATAACAGGAAAATATCGACGGAAATAAGCAAGTAAGACAGATACGGGGAGAACATGCTGGGGGTAAAAGGGGCAACAAAATGCTAGCACGGTAGAACAGGGTAATAACTGAAATGTAAAGATAAAGGCAGGAATTTAACTTCTCAAAATAGATAATGAACAACAAAAGGCACGACATGACCCCTCGTGCATAACCTCACAATCACTCGGAACAGGATGTCCCCTCGTGCATATAAAATAACACTCGGCACGGAATGTCCGCTCGTGCATAGCCTCACAATCACTCGGCACGGAATGTCCCCTCGTGCATATAAAATAACACTCGGCACGGAATGTCCGCTCGTGCATAGCCTCACAATCACTCGGCACGGAATGTCCCCTCGTGCATATAAAATAACACTCGGCACTGAATGTCCCCTCGTGCATAGCCTCACAATCACTCGGCACGGAATGTCCCCTCGTGCATATAAGTAACAAACAGTCAGCACGGCATGTCCCCTCGTACGACAAATAATAAAACAAAGCAACAATATTGTGAAAGTCAACAATACGAAGTCTCAAGTGCATGGAAGTATTCAATACAATTCTATTGTCCCGACAAAGAGAAAACATCAATTACAAACTCAACAATGCTCGACAAAGGTCTCAGCTATAACCAACCTCGCATCAGAATTACAATTTCAACAGTGTAAGCCTCGACTGAAACAAGAAACTCAATAACTTTTCCACGTCATGAAACAACATCAAGGTGTCACTTTTAACTCATCAATTACTCATAGTGCGGAGAATATCAAGAACACAGTAAGTTTTATCACAAATGACTCACGGGCATGCTTGACCGCAACGCATAGGCACTTGTCACCATGCCTATACGTTGGACATGAGTTACACATAGCAAATAAGACTCTATACCTAATCCCTCAAGCTGAGGTTAAGCCAAACACTTACCTCGGCTCCAGAAATGCAAGTCAAACCTCAATCACAACCTTCCCTCTCGAATCCAACTCCGAATCGGGAATATCTAGACATAATGGATTTATTAACATCAATAAGTACTTAATAAACCAATTCCCAAGACAAATTATACATTTCCTACTATTCCTCCGAGAATACTAAAATTCTACCCCGGTCCCACACGTTCAGATTTTTGAAAATTCATGAAGGAATCAATTACCCGGAGTCTAAGGATCGAAGTTGTGTAATTTATACAAGGATTCATGGCCTAACATGGAAAATCACGAAATCCCTAAGAACCCTAAAGTTTACTACCTAACTCTATGATTTTTAGATGATTTGGTAGTGAATTTAACTACGAATTAATGTTAGAATTGGAAGTTTATGGGGTTTTAACTTACCTCTTACAGTGGGTGGTCGTGGAAGGTGCTGCCCCAAGCTTGGATGCTCTCTAATGGAGGTTGAAGATTGATGAAATGAGGAAAACCCAAAATTTTGGGCATTTAAGAGGGGCTGGCAACAGGGGTTTCCGCACCTGCGACCTTAGGACAGCAGGTGCGGTCTCGCACCTACGAGAAAAATAATCGCCCCTGCGGAAAAGGGCCTGGGACCCTGCCATTGCGCCTGCGGAGAGGGAGTCCGCGCCAGCGGTCCCGCTCTTACGGCCTGGAGCTCGCACCTGCGGGCTTTTGGCAAGGGGGCTGAGGTCGCGCCTGCAGAGGGGAGTTTCCGCACCAGCGGACCCGCCCCTGCGGGATTTGTTCCGCACCTGCGGCTGGGCAACCGCACCTGCGGTCACACCAGCTGCTCTGCACCAGCAGTGATTTTTGCTGGTTTTTGGCCTCGTGCGGTGTGCGGGAGGCACCTGGGCCCACCCGAGCCCCCGTCCAAAAATACCAACAAGTCCCAAATCATTAAACGGACTTGCTCGAGCTCACGGAACACTTAATACCAAGCTAAAACTCAAAGTCACCCTCCAAAACCCTTAAATTCAACACTTAAGAACTTGAAATTCTAAGATTTTATAACGATGCGCCGAACCGACCCACACAACTCGGAACGACTTCAATTTTTGCAGACAAGTTATAAATGGCACGACGGAACTATTCCCGGTCTCGGAATTCCATTCGAACCTCGGGAACATAAAATCACATTCCAAACCAAATTTCTAATTCCATGAGATTTCTCAAAACTTCATTAACTCCAATTTTCATTTTGATCCGAAACCAATCAAATCAAGTCTGTTTCTTACCAAATTTCACAGATAACTTATATAACACATATTGAACCTGTACCGGGCATCGAAATCATTATACGGGCCCGGCAACACAGGTTTCACATCAAGGTTCATTTTCATAAGCCTTTAATATTTTCATAAAACAATTTTCTTTAAAAATTTATTTCTCGGACTTGGGTCCTCGGAATTCGATTCCGGGCATACGCCCAAGTCCCATATTTTTCTACGGACCTTTCAGGACCGTCGGATCACGGATCCGGGTTCGTTTACCAATAATGTTGATCAAAGTCAACTTTATTCAATAATTATTATAAAATTCCATTTTCATCAAATTTCAACATAAGGACTTCCCGGCTACATGCCCGGGCTGCACCCGCATATCGAGGTGAGATTAACAGAGGCTTCCGGGGCCTCGGAACACAGATTTAGCTAAAATTTCGTTAGGATGACCTTTTGGGTCATCACAAAAATACCCTAGGTTTTCGGTTTAACTCTATATTCTGAGTGTGTCTTTGATGATGTGTTTGTGCATGTGTTTGATTCTCATGAGCTTCCTAAGTCTTTATGGTTTTCCCCTATTATTTGCTTATTAGTCTGTTGATTCTTTGTTTCTTCCTCTTATGTCGTGCTTGTCTTATTGATCTCTCTAATTGTTACTATCCTTGTTAACTGTGAGTGTTAGGGTTTTTGCTCTTGTCCTTTCGATTGTACCATATCGTATTCTGCTAAGTATTTCAATTGCTTGCTATGCCCTGTGTGAATTCCAATTTAAGGTTCTAATTTTGCCTAATGTGTGTCTATGCGGTTTAAATCAGTATTGTTTTGATATTTTGAATCCTTGAATGATTGTGATTAGTACTCTACTGATTCTTTTACACAATGTTCTCTATTGATTCTTAATACTTCCTTACATACGTGATACTTTCCCTAATTGGTGCTAATTTTCTGTAATGTGAACCTCACTCGAGGATTTCTTGTTGATTTTCAGAATTCCCTGCCTTATTTCTATGAATAATTCCATCAAATTAATTCACACATGCTTTACTTAATTAGAATATTCTGAACTTATCCCCTATTACATGTGTTATACTTTGTTGAAATTTATTTTCTTATGTGTTACCATCAGTCTATATGATTTTCTTTCCTTATGTAATCATTGTTTGTATCCGTTTGAATATTGACTCCTTAATTAAAGGGAGTACTGATACTAATGTGATTCTAATTAATGTGCACTTCCATATTTTTGCTGAACTATTATTTGTTACCTTATTTTCTGCCTCTTTTTAAAAACTATAAGTACCCTTCACTCTTTCATTAAGACAGACGGAACGGATTGGCTCAATACCTCTCTCCCTCACAATTAAAACTTTCTGCTCTCTTCTCTCTTCTTTGTGCTACTTGTTACTATTCTAGTTAGTCGGCTGCAAGCCAAGGCTAACTATTGTGCTCCCTCTACTTTGTGTTTACTGTCTTTACTTCACTGATATGTTCTAATTCAAATTCCAGTTCTCAAATCAGCATGTTTCTATTGCTGCTTCAATTCATTGTGTTTCTGATATGCTTCTATCTACTATTTTATTATTCAACATGTAATTAAAATCTCTACTTCATCTAGTATGTTAAGCTATGCTTTATGAACTTAAAACTTGTTTCAATGTATTCTACTCTACTCCTATGTTTGTACATTAGTTTTGATTAAGGCATACTCTACTGCCTTAAGTTGTTTGATGCTGTTATGTTAGTCTAATCCTACACTATGTTATACCCCAATTCCATGAACCCCTTAAGAGCTTCTGTTCTAGACCGTTTTGTACTTCTGCCTGTTATATGTTCACTACTCAGTACCTTTATTTGTCCCCAATCCCTCACTACCTTGTTTGTGGTTGTTAAACTTGCCTTGGTATGTTGTTCTGATCCTAAAATGTGAATGTATTCATTCTGCTTGCCTTACTCTTTTCAAACTGTTTTAATGAATAAAGTCCTTTACAAAAACTATTTTTAAAACCAGTTTTTCTTGTGTAAAACTATTTCCTTACTCAAAGCTTTCAAAACTATGTCAAGCACTCTCACTTTACTCCTAGATCCTTAGGTTCTGCCCCCTTTGTGTGAGCATTGCTTTGGGATCCTTGAGCTCCCTCTGAACTTTGACACACTAAGGCTGGCCCTTCCACACTGCACTTACTCTACTATGGCTATGAAATCTGAGTGTGAGCACTGCCCGGGATCCCTTGAGGTCCTTAGGGAACTTTGACACACCCGAATTATGAGAAAGGCTGTGAAATACCAGTTGGCATTGATTATATGGAGATTTGGGCCTATACTGTAGGATCCCTATAGTTAGTTTCTTATTTTTCTTATTTCAGTTATGTAATTCATACCCAATGGTCTGTAATAATTATTTGTAAACAACTGTGGGGTTGGATAGTGAAAAGGGGAGGGTAATATGTATGTTGTAGTGTAGCCAAGGATAGCAACCATGCTCATAGGTTTACTTTTCTTCTGTGCGCAATAGCATCCATGTTTAGGGATAACACACGCAAGCATGCCATGCATTAGATACCATGTTCCCTAGGATTCATATATACTGTTTTGTTTCTAGCATCCCTATCACTTAGAAATCCTGTTCTAGAATAAACAACATTAAAAACTGTCACTTATGCCTATTCTGAAACTGTGCATAATGCCATGATCTTGTATGCATTTAGAGACCCTGCTTTAGTGCTTCTGAACGTGCATCATTCTGCATTAGATATCATGTTATAGGATCACACTCACTTAATTACACCTAGTTTAAACACAGACGCATAGAAGAGTATGAAACATTCACCCCGCTCTAACAACTGGTAATTAATTCTTGTATATTCTGCAGACACTTAGAGCTGCATTCCCTTAGGAATAACAACCTAAAACTGTTAACACCTCTGATGACTGTCATATATGATCCTACGCCTAGGCAAGCTTTAGGTAATCAACCTAAAAAAAAAACTGGAAATGTCCTCCTGTGATTACTGTCTAATTATCAGCATGCGTAAAATCAATAGGCAAACTGATTAGGACTTCCTCTCTGAGTTATGCAATAAATCCGTTTCTCTATTGTTATCACTTAGATACCATGTTTTAGGATCTGAATTTAAACCAAGACCTTGATTGTGTTTGAGTCATGCTGATTTTGTGCATTATTTTTGAAGGTACTTGGGCCTTTCCTGTTTATGTGTTACCCCTATCTGCAGTCCTATTTGTTTTTCTATATGTCGCCTTAGTATTTTACCTTTAAAACCTGAGGGTTTGCTTAGAACCCCCTTTATAGGATAGAAGTCCTAAACTCCTCCGGGACTAATAGGAAGGGACGGGTAATAGCATGCAATAGAGGTCGTGACCAACACTCGCTTTAGTTACCTTCACGGGGTGGGAAAGGGTAGATATGGATATGATGACCGGTGCGCTAATACCACGTGTAGCCCCTCATCGAGGAGTGTCATAACGGGTATTGCATTGATGTGATCCATATTACAAACAAACCTAAGATACTTGTACTCTATATACATGCTTAGACTATAACTTTTCAAAATCTATCTTCATATTAACTATTTTCAAACATATGTGTACTTAGACTAAAATCCCCACTATTTGAACCATATTTGTTTACTTGCTAGTTGTATGAAATTCACAAATGCTATTTGGCTGGGAACCACGCTTGTGGATCCTGAGGGGTGCCTAACACCTTCCCCTTAAGATAATTTCAAGCCCTTACCCTGTCTCTGGTTATCATAAGTAGTTGTAAATGAACCCTTAGTAGGTGCCCTAACGCACCTTAAAATCGTTAGGTGGCGACTCTTCAAATTATGCAACCCCTTTCCCAAAAGGAATGAGTTGTCCCAACCAATGTCATAAACCTTTTTAGATCGGCCCTGAAAGGAGTGCTCGGAAAAAAGGGGACGTGACAACATGGCGACTCTGCTGGGGATTTTAGGATTTTACCATTTCAAGTTGCTTTGTGAATTTGTACCTCTTCCTATGTGCAATTACTTGTTTATTTCCTCTAAGCATTTAATTTTTTTCAAAAGTAATTGACATATCTTTCTTGTTCCCTTATTTTGTAACCGCTTTAAATTATAAACTACTGTATTTGCTGCTTTCATAACGTGCAAATACGTGACTACATGTTTATTGTTTATTGCATTATTCGTGATCCAACATTCATACTCCACTCGTTCCAAACAAAATCCTATAGCAACGCTTGATGAGTTGTTGCGCCCTTCCTATATTATTACCCCCCTAAATTCGGAAAGGCTTATTTGCGGTAAAACTAGTCGATCAGCGGTGCAGTCGACGGTTTTGTGCCTTTCCCCTTGAGTTGTCTGCTCAAGGGTACCATTCTAAAACCCCGTATAAACCTTACTCTGTTATACTGTTGCATGCATCATGGTAAAACCTAGCTTGGCTAACGTGTTGTCCGCATAATAGCCTTTAAGATAGCCTTGTCCAAAAGTCCACTAGGTTTCCATAAACCCAAACGGACATCATCACGTTATGTGCATTTATTTGGAGAATTAAATGCATCATGCTAATCGTTGATATTAAATAGTCGAGTCTGGTAGGGGTCATGGCCATACCTTGTTTGCCTTGCAGAAATATGAGGCACGAAGTCCCCAGATTTGGCATGGTCACCAACATCCACCAAAAATTGCTGAGTTGGTGGGAATATCTGCATTCTAGTGACAAGACCCTCGTCAAGAAATATCTGGGTAATCTACCATCCCTCCTGGATATCCAGCCTAACAACATGATGATAGAGGCTGCTACCCTATGATGGGACTGTGAAATGGTCGTCTTCCGCTTTGGGGACATCGAAATGACACATTTGTTAGAGGAGATAGGAGGATTGGCCGGTCTAGCTTGGGAAACTTCGGGTTTGCTAATGCCTAAGAACCGCATATACAAGGGTTTCTTAAAGATGATGGGTCTAAAGAAGAACGCAGAATTGGGATTCCTAAAAGAATCATACATCCCTTTTGACTATCTGTATGAAAGGTACGGCCACAACAAGTCATACCATACTTTCCATGAGGAATTCGTCATCAAATCCTTGGGACACATTCATCGTAGGGTGTTCATTTTCATGGTTTGCTTCCTGGGTCTGATTGTATTCCCAATGAAGAAAGAAAGAATTCATAATAGATTGGCTATGGTAACCAAGACATTGATGGAAGGTATTGGTGGGAAATACTTCAGCATTGTCCCTATGATCATCTCAGACATATACGGAGCCTTAGAGAAATGTCATAGAGGAGCAAAACACTTCGAAGGTTGTAACTTATTACTACATCTCTAGCTCTTGGAAAATCTCCAAAAAGGCCAATACTGACAAGAGATTCAGTGAAGGGCGTGGAACGACCACATCGCTTTCCACCATCCAAAGAGAATGCTTTAAATCCCTGACATGTTTGCTCAGCCCGAGAATGCCAAAGAATGGGTCGAGCTCTTCGATAATCTGACTGAGCAACAAGTCCAATGGATGTTTGAGTGGTTTCCGAAAGAAGAGTTCATCGTCCGATCCAGAGATGCACCATTCTTGATATTGATTGGTCGAAAAGGAACATCTCCTTACGTCCCTCTCTGAGTTATGAGACAAGCGGGTAGAAATCAAGTCATACCAAGGGTCGACAAGATGTGTCATTTTCGGGCTGACTTTCAGAATGACGACAGTCCTAACAAGTGTCAAGCCCAACACATGTGGCACTGTAAGATCGTAATGGAGAAAGAACCATTGAGCCAGACAGATATCATGTCAGTTTCTCCCCTTTTTGTTCGGGTTGGTTAGAAGGCAATTGGGATGGTCTGGGCAAGCCAGGGCTCGTTCGAGGCCACATGATCATAGATAAAAAGGCCGAGGCGCAGGTCAAGTACAATCAACTGCGCAAGAATCCGCGAATGTGAGGATGAGCAACGCGAGATACACGAGTCTAACAAAAAGCTGATTGAGGAGTGGAAAGACATGGCCATCATTACCAACAAGAGGCTAGGATGCTTAGAACGAGGCATAGTCGAGCTAGAAGGTAAATTCCTCAAAAGGGATGAAGACTGTCAAAAGGCTGAAGGGACCAAAGGTGGACATCTAGCCAGAGCATACCTATTGTTGGGACTTCGCGAGCTGGGGAATCTGTTCAAGGGAGCCAAGAATGCTGAGTCTGGGGAGGGTCCTTCTGGGACCAAGTAGATAGGAATTTACTTTTTTTTTTGCTTTATTTATATAATAAGGCTAACGACCATTAGTGACTTTACTTATTGTTTATTTAGTGTCATTTTGGGATTCGCCTATTTTTTATCAATGAAATGAGGCATTTAGCATTTTAAGTTCTCCAAATCAATTTGTCACTAGGCCTACCTCGGGCACAAAGAGGTTCCTAAATTAGGACGCGCTTTACATTCCCGCACTATGTGTTTAAATACTACAATACCTTTTCATAACCCCACTGACTTGGATACCTTTTGTTTTTGTTTTTTGTTTTCTTTCTTTGTTATTATTCCCCTCCCCAAAGGTTGGTTTGTGTACTCTGGCATCATCATTCTATCTCACAAGATCCAGGGGCCCTCCACCCTCTCCTCCTCCTAATCCTCCCAAAGGCAAGAACAAAGGCAAAAAGAAAATGGAAGATTCAGGAAACATCAGGAAAGAAAACACAGTTGAACGGGTAGAGGCCACTGATGGCCAGGGTATTCGGGTTCCAAATGAAACTATGTCGCAACTTGAACAAAAGTTGTTAAAATTCCAAGAATAGCTTGATCAGGTTCGAAATTTGGCAAAACTGTCATTCACCTTCAGCGTCCCGGATGTCAACCTCCTTAACATCCAGAATCCTACACTTCCTCAAAACATCCCAAAACAGCAAAATCATCCCGCAACTCATCATCACGCCACTCCACCAAAGAACCAAACCCTCCCAACACAATGTAAAACCTGCCATATTCCAAGGAATCTCCAAACCCATATAAATCAAGAAACATGCCACCACCTTCGGTCTGGGATACAAATTTACTTGGAAGAATTCAAGAACTGGTCGCCACCTTGGCGCGGTCCTTATTACCCTTTGGAACAGCCAATACCACAGCTGGAGCAGACTTTTCATCAGGCTGGCATTATCTATGGGTCAGATGAAGAAGAAGCACTTGCAACATTGAGGAACTTATTCCTGGAGGACAGTGACATGGATCGTTGTGTTATTCTCGAGGAGGAGGGGGAGGAAAGCCCTTCCATACGGACCGTGAGTAGAGGAGATTATCTCAAGAATTGGACCGTCAAAACATCTAGAGCCCGACGAGCCTAGGGGTAGCCGGGCTAAAACAAGAATTGTTCATTGTTTTTACTAAATGATTTTCCTCTCGCATTTTTAAATTCCTGCAATAAGATCTTCAATGCTCAAAACATTTATCCAATTTATCGAAAGCATTTTTTTTAAGTTTAAGTTTTTATGAATCAATATTTATTACTGTTTTATCCTCTCACTACTTTATCTATACATCATTACTATTACTTTTCTTGATGAAACAATGACTGTGACATGCAACGAGACAATGAACAAACGGACATTGATTCAGAAGAAGATGATATACCTGACGAGGTTATCAAAGAAGTTGAGAATTTTGAGAACAAGCGTAAGTCCAATCTAGATGAGACCGAAATCGTCAACTTGGGAGATGCAGAAAATGTCAAGGAAACCCGCATCATCATTCATTTGTCACCGTCAGAGAAGAAGGAGTACACAGAATTTCTGAAAGAGTAAGAGGACATATTCCCCTGGTCGTACGATGATATGACTGGTCTAAGTACATCCATTGTGGCTCACAAGCTGCCAACCAATCCAATGTGTCTGCCAGTAAAGCAAAGCTCAGAAAGTTCAAGCATGACATGAGTTTGAAAATCAAGGAAGAAGTCACCAAGCAGATCAATGCTAAGGTTCTCAAGGTAGTGGAATATCCGACATGGTTAGCTAACATTGTGCCAGTACCAAAGAAATATGGGAAGGTCAGAGTGTGTGTCGACTACCAGGATCTCAACCGGGCTAGTCCGAAAGAGACTTCCCTTTGCCGAACATACACATCCTAATCGATAATTGCACCAAGCATGAGCTACAGTCATTCCTGGATTCCTTCGCTGGTTATCATCAGATCTGGATTGATGAAAAAGATGTTGAGAAAACGGCTTTCATTACGCCGTGGGGAGTATACTGTTATAAGATGATGTCGTTCGGCCTAAGAATGCTGGGGCCACCTATTTGAGGGCTATGACCACTATCTTCCATGATATGATACACAAGGAGATTGAGGTATATGTGGATGATGTTATTATCAAATCCAAGAAAGCCACTGATTACATAGCAGACTTGAGGAAGTTTTTCAATAGGCTGTGGAAATACAATCTGAAGCTAAATCCCGCAAAATGTGCATTCGGGGTTCCCGCCGGTAAGCTGCTCGGTTCATTGTCAGTCACCAAGGGATAGAAATGGATCCATCAAAGGTCAAAGCCATTCAAGAGTTTCCACCACCAAGGAACAAGAAAGATGTGATGAGTTTCCTAGGACGTCTTAACTACATCAGCCGGTTCATAGCATAGTCTACAGTTATATGTGAGCTGATCTTCAAGATGCTGAAGAAAGATGTCGCGACCAAATGGACCGATGATTGCCAAAAGGCCTTCGACAGAATTAAGGAATACCTATCGACACCACCAGTCCTAGTACCACCTGAGCCAAGTAGACCTTTACTAGTCTACCTTGCGGTGCTAGTGGAGCTTTCGGCTGCATTCTGGAGCAGCACGACGAAACAGGAAGGAAAGAGGATGCCATTTATTATCTCAGCAAGAAGTTCACTCCGTACGAAGTTCGATATTCTCTATTGGAACGCACCTATTGTGCCCTGACTTGGGTAGCTCAGAAGCTGAGGCATTACTTCAGCGCCTACACCACATATCTTATATCAAGGATGGATCCCTTAAAATACATCTTTCAGAAACCCATGCCCACTGGCAAGCTGGCCAAGTGGCAAATCCTGCTGAGTGAGTTTGACATTGTCTATGTGACTTAGAAAGTAGTCAAGGGATAGGCACTGGTAGACCATCTTGCTGAGAACCCTGTGGATGGAGAATACGAACCCCTGAAAACATATTTTCCCGATGAAGAGGTATCATTCATAGGAGAAGACATTGCAGAATCCTATGACGGTTGGAGAATGTTCTTCGATGTAGCGGCGAATTTCAAAGGAGTCGGCATTGGAGCTGTCCTGATATCATAAACTGGTCAACACTATCCAATATCTGCCAAACTCAGATTCCCCTGCACCAACAACATGGCCGAATATGAAGCCTGCATCTTAGGGCTCAACATGGCCATTGACATGAACGTCCAGGAGCTGTTAGTAATTGGTGACTCAGATTTGCTGGTACATCAGGTACAAGGAGAATGGGCTACCAAGAATTCCAAGATACTGTCGTACCTGTACAACTTGCAGGAATTAAGAAAGAGGTTCACGAAGATAGAATTTCGGCATGTCCCTAGAATCCAAAAATGAGTTCGCCGATGCATTGGCTACTCTGTCGTCTATGATTCAGCATCCAGACAAAAATTTCATTGATCCTATTCCAGTGAAAATCCATAGTCAGCCAGCTTACTATACCCATGTCGAAGAAGAAGCAGACGGAAAGCCTTGGTTTCATGATGTCAAAGAATACTTAGCAAGGGAAAAGTATTTAGAGCTTGCAAATCACAGTCAGAAACGCACACTCCGAAGATTGTCCAACAATTTCTTTCACAACGGAGGAATCCTGTATAGGAGGACTCCCGATTTGGGACTATTAAGATGTGTCGACGCAAAGGAAGCATCCAAGCTACTAGAGGAGATCTATGTTGGGACATGTGGCCCGCATATGAACAGTTTTGTTTTGGCCAAGAAGATACTCAGGGCAGGTTACTTCTGGATTACTATGGAAACAGACTGTATCCAGTGTGTCCAGAAATGCCACCGCTGTCAGATACATGCAGACATGATAAAGGTACCTCTAAATGATCTCAATGCAACAATATCACCATGGCCGTTCGCCGCCTGGGGCATGGACGTTATTGGACTAATCGAGCCTGCCACCTCCAACGGACACAGGTTCATCCTAGTAGCCATCGATTATTTCACCAAATGGGTCGAAGCAACATCCTCCAAAGTAGTAACTAAGAAAGTTGTGGAAGACTTTGTCCGCGACCGCATTGTTTGTCGATTTAGAATTTCGGAGTCAATCATCATCGACAATGGTTCCAATCACAACAGCGACTTGATGAAGGCTGTGTGCGAGACTCTTAGAATCAAACATCGGAACTCCACAGCCTACCGACCTCGGATGAATGGAGCCGTTACATCCTCCATCAAAAACATCAAGAAGATATTGAGGAAAATGATAGAAAATCACAAACAATGGCATGAGAAGCTATCATTTGCTTTACTGGGATATCGTACCACAGTCCACACGTTTAAATGTTGGTTTATGGTACAGAAGTTGTCATTCCTGCCGAAGTTGAGATTCCGTCCTTAAGGATCATATAAGAAGCTGAGCTCAGCGATGCAAAGTGGGTGAAAAGTCGTTATGAACAACTAGCCCTCATAGATGAAAAGAGAATGAATGTAATATGTCACGGTAAACTCTATCAGAATAGAATGTCCAGAGCCTTCAACAAAAGAGTCAAGCCAAGACATTTCACACCGGGGCAACTGGTGTTAAATAAAATCTTCCCACATCAAGATGAATCCAAAAGGAAGTTCTCTCCCTACTGGCAGGGTCCATACATGGTTCACCGAGTTCTGAAATGAGGGTCCCTCATACTTGCAGAAATGGATGGAGAAGTCTGGCCAAAGCCAATCAATTCAAACGCAGTCAAACGCTACTATGTGTAATCTTTACGCTTTCCTTATATGATGTAAATTGAACTACGCCTGACCTGATTCCCGTTTAAGAGGGGATATGTAGGAAACCCTATGGGTTCGGTCACAATTCAATAAAAATTTCATTTTTCGCCGCAATTGGAAACTGGGGCGGAAATTTGAGGGGGACCCTCAAAATTCCGAAGTAAGTTTAGCCGATCTCCACACGAGCAGCAGTCAGAAACATCAATCCATCAAACTGGGGCAAAATTTTGAGGAGGACCCTCAAAATTCCGAAGTAGGAGAGGTTGTAATGTCTTGAGCCGTGTCACGGTCGTCGGTTCATCTAAAACTATTTTAGATTATATGTTTATGTTATACTTTTACAAAATCATGCATTCTTATTCTTGAAACAACTTTCTTTAGCAAACGCTACCCCAATGATACAAACAGTATCATTAGATCAAGACGAAAAAGTCAAGCAAAGCCAGCAGGGGATACGAACTAACCTTCCCCATTTGCAAAACTCACGATTTTTCTTTGGATGCAGGCACAAAGAATAAACACGCAAAGAAGACACAAATTTCATCACAGTTGCAAATGCCAAAGTTCGATGTCCGCATAGAGAATGAGCATGTTCAAAGTCACAATTTCTCGAAACCATCACACTTACTGATTGTTGCTATCAGTACTAAACGTACGATGCTCCGTAGTCACAATACCTACAATGGTCACAACATTGCAATCTATTATCGGCTAAGAAGTTTCATTGTCATTTATTCTATCTCGCATAAGGCTACCATTCTGCCTTCCGAGACTAAGCACTGTCTCCATGTGCATTCTTGCATAAGGCTACCTTTCTGCCTTCCGAGACTAAGCATTGTCTCCATCTGCATTCTTGCATAAGGCTACCCTTTTGCCTTCTGAGATTAAGCACTGTCTCCATCTGCGTTCTTGCATAATGCTACCTTTCTGCCTTCCGAGACTAAGAACTGTCTCCATCTGAATTCTTGCATAAGGCTACCATTCTGCCTTCCGAGGTTAAGCTCTACCTCCATCTGCATTCTTGCATAAGGCTACCTTTCTGCCTTCCGAGACTATGCACTGTATCCACCTACATTCTTGCATAAGGCTTTATTTCTGCCTTCCAATACTAAGCACCGTCTCTATCTGCATTTGCATAAGGCTACCATTCTGCCTTCCGTCTTGCATAAGGCTACCATTCTGCCTTCCGAGACTAAGCATTGTCGCCATCTACATTTGCATAAGGTTATCATTCTGCCTTCCATTCTGCATAGGGCTACCATTCTGCCTTCCGAAGTTAAGCTCTACCTCCCTTTGCATAAGGCTACTTTTCTGCCTTTCGAGGCTAAGCTCTACCTCCAATTTACCTTTTCATCGAGACTAAACGTTGTCTCAAGCACGATTTATTCCACTTTTCTTACAGGCTAAGCTTTGCCCCTAAATTCTCAAGACTAAGCTATGTCTTGTCTGCATCATATAACTGCATTTTTTCATGGGCTGAAATATAGCCAACCTATCCAAAGGCGTCATCGTTTGGAGGCACCATCTTCATGGCCCGAGAACACCATGTCATACCCTAAGGATCTCTCTCAATTTTGCATATCATTATTCAAAGGCGTCATGGTTCAAAGGCACCATCCTCATGGCCCGAGAACATCATTTCATGGCCGGAGAATCCCACATCAAGCAATCCATTGCCCAGGACATCATGGTCTGAGGACGTCATCCCTTAACTGTCCGAAGACAACATTCATGGTCTGACGGGAATTTGCATCATGTTTAAATTATGCACTGTATATGCTTGTATTGTTTATTTGCAAGTAATCCGGCGAGCAACAACCATCCTAGCAGGAGCAGTCCCGCTCCAGTTCTCCCAACCATCCCCGGAAGCTGTTTATTCATCCAACTCTTTATGTTGCGCCCGTTCTTGTAAAAACTCCATCGGTACACTTCACCGATGACACTTGAACTACATACGACCTGATTACTGTAAAACCAGGGATATGTAGGCAACTCAAAAATCAGGGTGCGGCCTAAATCTCTTCAAACCGTTTCTCGGTCAAAATTGGCCATCATATCTTTACCCGACAACTCTTCTATCCTTCCCGGGTAAAGAGGGGAAGCTGTTGATACCCAATTTTTCCTCAAACTATTTTTAATTTGCATATATACCTTCAAAAATCAATTTTTATAACAATTGATAATTTTCCATAATTTCCCATATTTTTTTATCAATTTACTTCTTATTTATCCAGTACTGTTATACCTAATAATTAATCATAAATTGCATTACAAATAATTTCAAAATATTTCTTGGCTTAATATATCATATTTGGTCCTATTAGGATTTAATTATTTTACAAATTAGCCAAATTGGCATTATTTGACTATAATTGCAATAACTTTGCAATTATAGCCTAACTATATATTTTGTGCCATTTTCACAAAATAATTAGTCACTTGCATTTATAAATACTAGTTAATCACCTTAATTTCATCTACTTAGCCTTAATTTTATTTTTATATAATTATTAGCCATTTTATTAATTATTTATCTATTTTAAACGGGTATTTAACAAATAGCCACTTTTAATTCAATTTTATTCAATTCTACCCGGACCCCCAACCCAATTAACTAGCCCAAATAACCCAAGACCAATTCCAAAATTACCCGACCCAGCATCTGATTAATTCTTGGTCGTTGATCAATTTTGATCAACGGCCCATATTCGCCCTTACCATTAATAACTCCAAGACTACCCCCCCCCCCCTCTCATTCATTTCCCCGCTTCACCGTCTCTCTATCTCCCTCTCTCTCTGGTTCTCTCTAGAATCTTTCCCCTCCAATGAACTCTGTCTCTCTTTTTCGGCTACCTCGCCTGCCGGAAACCATGAGTGCTCACCATTCCTAGCCTATGTCTCTCACCACGCCGGGTTGACACTATCCTGAGGTCCTCAGGTGAACCTGGAGCGGTTCAACTCCTACATATGGCCTTTCATGCCGTTTTCCGGCCATCTCCGGCCGTACGAGTAAGATCTTTACACTTTTCGGTTAAAACCGGTAACATTTTGAGTTTTTCTTCTCCTCCCTGGGTTTTCTCTTGAAACCCTAATTTCTAAAACTTCCGATCTTTCTAGATCTGTAACAGATCTATACATATTTCGAGTTGTTTTGATGATTTCTTCAAAGGTTTTTCATTTTTTCCTAAAATGATTTTCCGTCTACTAAACTAGGGTTCTTGAAACGTTTTTTAAAATAGCTTTTCTTTCTGATTTCTAGCCTTATTATATGATTCTTGTCATGTCTATAGTTATCTAAACCTTCTCACATTTGGTCTGGTTCATTTTCACTAAAAACCCTAGGTTTTCGGTTTACCTCTATATTCTGAGTGTTTCATGTGTTTGATTCTCATGAGCTTCCTAAGTCTTTATGGGTTTTCCCTATTATTTGCTTATTAGTCTGTTGATTCTTCATTTCTTCCGCTTATGCTGTGCTTGTCTTATTGATCTCTCTAATTTTTACTATCCTTGTTAACTGTGAGTGTTAGGGTTTTTGCTCTTGTCGTGTTGATTGTACCATATCGTATTCTGCTAAGTCTTTCAACTGCTTGCTATGCCCTGCGTGAATCCCTTAAGCCTCTGATTTTTCCTAATGTGTGTCTATGACATTTAAATCAGTATTGTTTTGACATTTTCAATCCTTGAATGATTGTGATTAGTACTCTACTGATTCTTTTACACAATGTTATCTATTGATTCTGAATACTTCCTTAAATACATGATACTTTCCCTAATTAAAGGGAGTACTGATATTAATGTGATTCTAATTAATGTGCACTTCCATAATTTTGCTGAAATTTATTTGTTACCTTATTTTCTGCCTATTTTTAAAAACTATAAGTACCCTTCACTCTTTCATTAAGACAGACGGAACGGATTGGTTCAATACCTCTCTCTCTCACACACAATTAAAATTTTCTGCTCTCTTCTCTCTTCTTTGTGCTACTTGTTACTATTCTAGTTAGTCGGTTGCAAGCCAAGGCTAACTATTGTGCTCTCCTCTACTTTGTGTTTACTGTCTTCACTTCACTGGTATGTTCTAGTTCAAATTCCAGTTCTCAAGTCAACAAGTTTCTATTGCTTCTTCAATTCATTGTGTTTTTGATATGCTTCTATCTACTATTTTGTTATCCAACATGTAATTAAAATCTCTACTTCATCTAGTATGTTAAGCTATGCTTTATGAACTTAAAACATGTTTCAACGTACTCTACTCTACTCCTATGTTTGTACATTAGTTTTGATTAGGGCATACTCTACTGCCTTAAGATGTTTGATGTTGTTATGTTTAGTGTAATCCTACACTATGCTATACCCCAATTCCATGAACCCCTTAAGAGCTTATATTCTGTACTTCTGCCTGTTATATGTTCACTACTCTGTACCTTTATTTGTCCCCAATCCCTCACTACCTTGTTTGTGGTTGTTAAACTTGCCTTGGTATGTTATTCTGATCCTAAAATGTGAATGTATTCATTCTGATTGCTTTACTCTTTTCAAACTATTTTACTGAATAAAGTCCTTTACAAAAACACTTTTTAAAACCTGTTTTTCTTGTGTAAAACTATTTCCTTACTCAAAACTTTCAAAACTATGTCAAGCACTCTCACTTTACTCCTAGATCCTTAGGTTCTGCCCCCTTTGTGTGAGCATTGCCTTGGGATCCTTGAGCTCCCTATGAACTTTGACACACTAAGGCTGGCCCTTCCACACTGCACTTACTCTACTATGGCTATGAAATCTGGGTGTGAGCACTGCCCGGGATCCCTTGAGGACCTTAGAGAACTTTGACACACCCGGATTATGAGAAAGGCTGTGAAATACCACTTGGCATTGAGGATATGGAGATTTGGGCCTATATTGTAGGCTCCCTATAGTTAGCTTCTTATTTTTCTTATTTCAGTTATGCAATTCATACCCAATGGTCTGTAATAATTATTTGTAAACAACTCTGGGGTTGGATAGTGAAAAGGGGAGGGTAATATGTATGTTGTAGTGTAGCCAAGGGTAGAAACCATGCTCATAGGTTTACTTTTCTTCTGTGCGCAATAACAGCCATGTTTAGGGATAACACACGCAAGCATGCCTTGCATTAGATACCATGTTCCCTAGGATTCATATATACTATTTTTTTCAGCATCCCTATCACTTAGAAATCCTGTTCTAGAATAAACAACATTAAAAACGGTCACTTATGCCTATTCTGAAACTGTGCATAATGCCATGATCTTGTATGCATTTAGAGACCCTTCTTTAGTGCTTCAGAACGTGCATCATTCTGCATTAGATATCATGTTCTAGGATCACACTCGCTTAATTATACCCAGTTTAAACAGAGACGCATAGAAGAGTATGAAACAGTCACCCCGCTCTAACAACTGGTAATTAACTCCTGTATATTCTGCAGACACTTAGAGTTGCATGCCCTTAGGAATAACAACCTAAAACTGTTAACACCTCTGATGACTGTCATATATGATCCTACGCCTAGGCAAGCCTTAGGTAATCAACCTAAAAAAAAACTGGAACTGTCCTCCTATGATTACTGTCTAATTATCAGCATGCGTAAAATCAATAGGCAAACTGATTAGGACTTCCTCTCTGAGTTATGCAATAAATTCGTTTCTCTATTGTTATCACTTAGATACCATATTTTAGGATCTGAATTTAAACCAAGACATTAACTGTGCTTGAGTCATGCTGATTCTGTGCATTATTTGTGGAGGTACTTGGGCCTTTCCTGTTTATGTGTTACCCCTATCTGCAGTCCTATTTATTTTTCTATATGTCGCCTTAGTATTTTACCTTTAAAACCTGAAGGTCTTCCTAGAACCCCCTTTATAGGAGAGAAGTCCTAAAATCCTCTGGGACTAATAGGAAGGAACGAGAAATAGCATGCAACAAGAGGTCGTGACCAACACTCGCTTTAGTTACCTTCACGGGGTGGGAAAGGGTAGATATGGATATGATGACCTATGCGCTAATACCACGTGTAGCCTCTCATCTAGGAGTGTCATACCGGGTGTTGCATTGATGTGATCCATATTACAAACAAACCTAGGATACTTGTACTTTATATACATGCTTAGACTATAATTCTTTTCAAAAGCTATCTTCCTATTAACTATTTTCAAACATATGTGTACTTAGACTAAAATCCCCACTATTTGAATCATATTTGTTTACTTGCTAGTAGTATGAAATTCACAAATGCTATTTGGTTGGGAACCACACTTGTGGATCCTGAGGGGTGCTTAACACCTTCCCCTTAGGATAATTTCAAGCCTTTACCCTGTCTCTGGTTATCAAAATTAGTTGTAAATGAACCCCTAGTAGGTGCCCTAATGCACCTTAAAATCGTTAGGTGGCGACTCTTCAAAATATGCAAACCCCTTTCCCAAAAGATATGAGTTGTCCCAACCAATGCCATAAACCCTTTTCAACCGGCCCCGAAAGGAGTGCTCGGGGAAAAAGGGGGCGCGACAAAAAGCACGAAGGCTCATGTCGTACCATGATTATGAGAGAGTAAAATCACAAAGGGTGATGTCGTGTCGTTTCTGTTGATTTTACGGTGAGGATTGTCACGACCCGTTTTCGGGTTGTGATGGCGCCTGTCATGGGAGTAGGCTAGCCAACCGTTACAACAATACTCAATTCATTTACTAGAGAAATTTACTCATCATTGGCTCAATTCATAAAAATACTGACATTTTTAATCATTTAAAACAGTCTATCAAAGAAATAAGCTCCAACAATCACCCTAGGATCTGGAGTCACGCAGTCATGAGCTACTAACATCAATACAACTGAGATTAATAATACTGAAGTTTTAAGTTTCCAATTTCTAATACAGAAGGGAAGAATAGGGAAAAGAGGGACGGGACACCGAACGCCAGCTGCTACCTCGTCGGCTCTGGGAGAATAGTTGCTATCACCGCTCTGCGTCAAATCTCGGTGCACCTGGATCTGCACACACAGTGTGCAGGTAAGTAACGAAAACAACCTACGGTCTGAGGCGGTAGTAACGAACTCAACCTCCGTAAATCACAGTTCAAATAATGAATATTTCAGGAATAACCGAGTATATCAGTGACAATATCCGTAATTAATAATTAAATTCCATGTATGTATTATGCAACTCTCACAGGTAGTCCTCTCAGTACACATAATTGGCCATTGGCCCAGGGAAATCCATCCCGTAACATGTACGACGTGGTGACTCAATCACTAAGTACCGAGGGAGCAGGCCAATTCAGCCTTTCGGAGAAATCCATCCCTCCATATCTCATAAACAGTATCTGTGCCAGGGAAATCCATCCCTCCCTCAATAACTGTGCGCTCACTGGGGGTGTAAAGACTCCGGAGGGGCCGCCAAGGATATGGCCCAAGCGCTATATATATATCAATCCCACGAAGGGTATATCATCTCAACATTTGGCTCTAGGCCCATACTCAGTCAGAATTACCAGTCTCCTCACAATACTCTCATTATGTAACAGCCCAAACAATGGCAATGCATGATAAATAAATGAATTCTGAGACTGAAATACGAATACGTGTATAATAACAGGACTGAGTATGCACAAGTAAAGTTCACAATAGAAATAACAGTAACGGACCCTTTCCGGTCTCCACATATAGACATGAAGTCTTATCATTTATACTTGTTATGTTACTTTTAGTTTCTACGCATTAATAGCGTTCACAGTACCGATATCATGGTGGAATAACAGTTAAACCGTGCCTGGGGATAAGCCGGGCCACAACAAATCAACCAACACTCATATGCCCGTCACTTGGCGAGTGTATCATAGTAACTATCATCAATTAGCATGTACATTGGGGTTTTGAACCCCTCAGTTCCAAGGTTGAAGCCGTTACTTACCTCGAAACCGGCTCAACTCTACTCGGCCTGGCCCTTTCCTCGAGAATCGGCCTCCAAATGCTCCAAATCTATCAATAATCAATTACATGGCGTCACAATGTGCTAAGGAACAATCCCCAAATCAAAATTTAGCAAAAATACCAAAATCCCGAATTCGGTCAAAACCCGGGCCTCGGGCCCACGTCTCGAAAGTCAGAAATTCTCACAACACTAGGTTCCTTGTCCTTTCCCGAGTCTAACCATACCAAGAACACGAAAATCGGACCTCAAATGGTCCTCCAATTCCCCCATTCTTCCTCTCTTAAACCCAAGCCCTAACCACCATTTTTCTACTGTTTTTACCCATGATTTCAACCTAAAATCGTTATTAATGCACAATATAACGAGTTTTGAGTCCAAGAGACTTACCTCCTTGAAGAAAGAACGAAATCCCTCTTCAAAATCCCTTCAAAACCTCCAACCCGTGTGTAAAAATGGTGAAAGAGGACAAATTTCGCGAAGGCTGCCTTTTTATAGTTCTGCCCAGGCATTTCCGCAACAGCGGTATATTTCTCGCACCTGCGACTCCGCAGACGCGACATTTTGACCGCACCTGCGGAACTCACTTAGAATCCCAGACTTCGCACCTGCGGCCTCTTTATCGCAACAGCGGTACCGCAGGGGCGACATATTGACCGCACTTGTGGTCCTTCACTTAACACTCAGAGCCCGCGCCTGCGAACCCATTTCCGATTCTCCTTCTGCCTTTGCGACGAATTTCCGCCCCTGCGCCTTCACTCTCACGCCTGCGATGTCCGCACCTGCGGCCCAAGCATCGCAGGTGCGATCACACCAGCAGTAGCAGCTTCAGCTGCATTTCAA
>ML279623.1:404-57191 GCA_005239495.1 Nicotiana undulata
TGGGTGCCACCGGATATCGACATCAAAGATTGTCACTGAGACCATCATACCCCGCTATTTCCTCTAACGTGGGCGTCAACTCGAAGTCTGAAAAGTGGAAGACATTATGGGCAGGGTCCCAAAATGACACTAAAGCTTCGACGATATCCAACCTCGGCTTGATTTTTAGAAGGCCAGTGAGTCCGCCCAAAGCTTTTACGGCAGATTTTCTACTAACTTCCCCCAGGTCGCTCCACCACATATGGAGTCCCACGGGAATTTCCTCGACAGCCCTAAAAAGAGTGTTTTCAACTGTATTCATCCTGCACATTTGTTTGAATGTTTTGATTAAGAAAACAAACTCAAACAAGGTTTTTCACTGAGGAAAATGTGTCATCTTATGCAAAAGTTTTGTAATTAAAAAAAAGAAATCGACCGTCTTTGCGAATACGGCCCCTCAATACTTCGGGTAGGAAGCTTTTAGGGCTATGCTCGCTAATTGGGCCGAATGTTTTTTCGAAAAGACTATAAGTGACAATTTTTTGAAAAAATAGCCTTCCGGCGTCCCGTTGGGACAATTGGCTATTTTAGGCAAGAACAGCATCACCTAATTTTGCGACCGTGTTTTCTATCTTGGTTTTGAAAATAAGGTTGGACCCGATGAGGGTTGCCTACGTATCCCACATCCGGTGAGAATCAAACAATGCGTAGTTTGGGTAATTTCGACACAATTTTGAAAAAATATGCACCGACTCACTTTATTTTGAAATGGTATTTTTGGAAATTTTGGCAGAGTTTCGGGATTGGCCTCGAATATCGGTTTTTTTCAAAAATTGGCTCAATGTCCTATTATATTACTCTCTTGGTTTTTCTGTCATCTCTTTTCTTTTCTTCCCTTTAGGTTATTTATTTCTTTTTTTTAATTATCGGTCGACAAACAAACCATAACAAAAATGTTGTACACATAGCAAGTAGGATGCACCAGGATAGTCTTTCATTTTGGGTTCACCTCTCCTAGACGGACCCAACCCTTGTGTTGAGTCTCCTAAGTCAAATGCACATGATGCAAATAAACGTTCATACTAGGGATCCAGAATGAGGCTATGTCATACTAGGTTTATACCCTGGGGTTTTGTTCTAGACAAGGCTTACCCGAGCGGACACCTCGAGCCGAGGTCGAGGCAGCGTACCGAGAATACAGAAGCTTCACCGGCTTTGCAACTTGTCCGTACCTCGTTCTAACATTTGGATGACTCTAACAGAAAAGAAGTCACACGAAGTGCACACTTCCCAGATGATTTAGAAGACTCAGAGAGAAGAAGGGGTTCGGCACAGTTTTATACGCAGTTCAGATAATATCAAAGCGGTAAATGCGGCAATTAGCACATTAGGTTTAAACACGTAAAATCAGATAATGAAAGCCAAAATATAACAGTTATATAAGCTCGAATTCTTGAACCCTGAACCAGAAGTTCTGGGTTCGATGTCCCCAGCAGAGTCGCCAGAGCTGTCACACCTCCTTTTTCACTACCCCGTATTGATGAAGGGGTAATGAGGGAGGTTTTCCAATTAAAGTGACATTATTCGGTTTTGGGATTTATTATTATTTTTTCAGAGTCGCCACCGGATTTTTGACTATGCTCCGGGACACCGTTTTATTTTGAAAATCCCAAACCGATGAAGATTTGACTCTGTTTTGATTTGTCTGTGACCAGAAATCCGAGTAAGGAATTATGTTAACACGGGAGAAGGTGTTAGGCATTCCCGAGTTTCGTGGTACTAGCACGGTCACTTAACTATTAATATTTGGCCTGAATTATCTGATTATTTACGTGTTTTTAGCCTATTGTGCGTTTCGCCTTTTAACTTTTGACCTCTTTTGATAAGTATGAATTTATCTTGAAAACAATTCACGAGAACGTGCACTCGTTATGCTTTAATACATGTTACAATTACGTCACATGAAATGCACCCGTAAGGAGTGACATGAGTGGCGCCCGAGTGTAGATTACGTAGTCGAGACTATGGTCATGACGGTTTTATAACGCCCATTTGTGGCGATGTTCGATTATTCCTTATGTTTTCTATTTGGAGGAGTATTTTAGTTTTAAAATCAATTAGGGCGTTTATGGATTTATCTCGAACAAGTCACGATGGCGTGCACTTGTTGTTTTTGGGCATATGGCAAACACGTCACATGAAATGCACCCGTGGTTGCTATGTGCAATTTTATTAGTTGTTTGGAGTTGAGGGTCGGGGGCATGAGTTTCCACTCCCGAGTGTAAATTATGGTTGTTTTGAAATAACATTTGATTGCTTACTAAATTCTAATCTAAAGATGTATTTTTTCTTCTACCTAGAGGATATGTTAGAGAATTATCTAAAATTGAGTTCACTAATCCTAAAAGACAAGATACTTGGGCTATGGCCGCATTTAGCCCCACGTTATTATTTAACTCTTGGGCCAGTCCTACTTATGACTAATTTATAGGGAGGTCACTAGTATAGGAAATTCAACTAAGTCTTAGTGATCTTTGCTTTTCAGTTTGATGAGTAAACAGGAAACATGGTAATCGAAATGCATATTCATTCAAACATACATTTATGAACACAACACAACAGGTTTTCCAGTTTTTCCGTTTTTAGAAAACTTAAACATGAATCTGAAACTTATTAATTCTGAAAAAGTAATATTGCTAATTTAAAATAGGCTAACCTCATGCTTCTAACGGATTAAAAATCATGTTTATACATCGATTTCAGAAATTACGGGATGCGTAGTGAACTGAAAATAGCCTATTGATTCTACTCATTGCAACTCAGACTGAAATTGAAGTAACTATTATATATTTTTTTTTATCTGACAGGCGTTTATACGGACTTCACGTATGTTCTTTGAGAACAGATAAAAATGTAAATTCAAGATTTTCATGAACATGAATCAAAACTGAAATTAAGTGTACAGTCCAGTCCTTAAATTACATCACGACGAGAGCTACAAAAAATAATACAGGGAATTACAGCTTGACTATTGCTATACATTTTTCAGAAATAAAAGAAACTAACATAAGGAGTCCAACTAATTTTATCGACTTGAACTCCCTTAAGGCTGTTCATTTGAGCCTTCCTTTGCAATCTTTAAACTCAACCAAATTAATTGAGTCGTATGCCATTACCAAAACCAAACTGACCATGAAAGGATCAGCTTTAATTCTAATAACGCTTGTGTTTGAACTATACTTTGGCAGAATTATTTATGAACTTCCTCAGGGTGAATGTGATCATAAAAGGATCAACTCAACTCCGGACTCGTCATTTTTACACTTGGGACCTTCAGCCCATATTAATTCTTTGACTTGATTATTTAGGCATTAAGAGGATAAATCTGAAAATAAAGGATCCCAGATTCTTTCCTCTAGTAAGCCTTTGATTATCCCTTGAAAGGATAATTTCAGCAAAGTTAGATACTGCTTATGCACTGTTATGGGACGAATTTGACTATCAAAGAGTCAAATTCATCTTACCTTAGTGCTAATATTAACATTATTCTAAACTATGTAGAAACTTTGATTATTTGGGCATTTTTAGAGGATGAATCTGACCATTCAAAGGTTCAGATTCCTCACTCTAATGCCTTCTTTAATACATACTTTATACCTCTTGAAGGGTGATTTCCAGCACCCTAAGCTACTGTTTATGCACCATTAAAGGGGTGAATTTGACTATTAAAAAAAATCAATTCATCGACCCTAGTGCCAATATTCTGACCTATCTAGAGACTTGCTTATTGCATCTCTTTATTGACCAAAGAGACTCAATTGAAAAAGCATATTTCTGCACTTTTATGGAAAAAATCTGACAATGAAGAAGGTCAGACTCAACATCCTAGTGCAGATTTTATACTAAATGGATTACCTCAAATTAGTATCTAGCAATACCCCAATGCATCTTAACAATATGAGAGAAAAACAGAATAACACCAAAGTTTTTAGATATCACACACATAGAGTATATATTCAGATTCCTTAACTAATGCTACTTCAAACTTATGGGTCAAGAACAGAGAAGAAGATTCAGCTTAGCATGATTTCAAAAACATAGCAAGCATGAAATATCCAACATCAAGTTAACACAAGTTCTGAATCTAATAACTTCATTTAAAGTTCTTGATTACATACCTCTTTTAAAGAGAAAATAACAAGGATCCTGACCAAATAAAGGTCAGGTAGGCAGTAAAGAGACAGCTAAGAGGAAAAAGATTCACCAGCAACCAAAACCAAACCTGAACAGCCCCAATAGGAATTCAAACCAAGAACTTCGAGATAGGTACTTAAGGCTCTCAGAATCAGGATATCAAAGAAGAAATGGAAACTGAGAATCCAAATGATGCACTAATGAATTTTGTTCAAGATAGTAGCCAGATTTTCTCTTTTTTTGTTTTCCTATGGATATTTGAAAATTTGTTTTTAGCAAGCAGTTGCTATTTTCTTTTTGTGTGTCCCCAAATTTTCAGCAGTAAAAAAAAAGGTCCTCAAAAATGTGAAGAGAGAGTCCCTTTATAGGTATTTGGGAATGGGGTATCTTTTAGAATATTCCTAATTCAAAAGTTTTAAATAGTACATAATAGTACATAGGGCAGTTGTCAACCTTATCTTTTTGGACAGCTGCCCCTATTCTAGAATATTCTTACATAGTAAAGACCTTTCTACCCTTAAAAAAAATCTGATTGTCTAAGTCTATATTACCTATTGTACCCTTTGGAGTCCCTGAATTTACCATTGGGTAATCAAGGTCACTCATTTGGGTTATTATTTAATTCTAGTTAACTAACACTAGTTATGTTCTTTAGGTGACTACTAGTTGTTCTTAACTAAGATTAGGTCAAATAATTAGATTAGGCGTTTAGGGTTAGTTTCATACTAATTTCCTATGTTTAAGTTAATTAATTAAAGTAAGTCAATCAATTTAATTCTTTAACTTAAACCCAATGATGTAGTTAAGTCAATTCAATTTACTTGCCTAAAATCAAGGATTTAACCAATTATTTAGCCTAGGTTTAAATTATTTAATAATCAGTTTTAATTAGGCTTAGTTAAGGTTAGTCAACCCATTTTTCTTAACTTAGGTTAAAAGATTTGTATCAGTTAATGAAACCTAAATTAATTATCCTAAGCAGATTTTTTCTTTGGTTAATCACTTAAAAGGCTACCTAAATTAGTTTCTAGGTTGAAAGAGTTGGAATCATTTAAATGTGAGACTAAGTTAGTCATTTATTTTTAGACTTAGTTAATTGGTCTCAAGTGGTCATCTAAGACTTAATTGGTTAGGGGTGCTTAATTCTTAATTAATTTATTCAAACTGATTTTCCAGACTTGTTCATCATTTTAGGAATTAGGTGAATTGTCAGGTGTTTGACTAATTTTAATCCAAAACACGCGAGACTAACTCCTGTTAAAGAAGGATCGACATTCAATAATGTATGAAACTTAATTTCAATTTTAAGGTTATTCGGGGCTGAAAATAGAATTAATTAAAAGACCTAATCGTTTCAAAAGGTTAGAATCACGGGTTATCATTACTCAAGTTTGAACACAAATTCCAAACCAATTAAGAAATCAGATAACCCAGGCGAAGTCCTAACATCTTTAATCAATTGATGACTAATTATAAACCATTGATACATAATCAACGAACTAATCAATGATTAACAAAACAGGATTGGCAAACATAAGTAAATGTTCGTGATTGAATTTTAGCAGGAAGTCGACAAATGACGAGAATCCTAGAATGACTAAACAAGGAAGCCAAAATAATCCAAAATATGCATGACATGTTAACAATTGAACTATCAACACAAAGGCAGCGCAAATTAGAGAATAACAATCATAGATATAAAATAGTAACAACAACAAAAGACCTACACCAATAAAACATGGTTATCAAAGAACCCCAATTAACTAATTAACCTAACATGACTGTCACAACATGATTTTAGAGCCTAACTACTCGAGAAGAAGAACAAGAACAAGTGGAAGAAGATAGCGACAGAAAAAGAAAAGATCTAGGCTAAGACAGTGATCTTCATGACCTGATTTTCAGAAAAATAAAGAGAAATATTAGGGTAATAGGGGAGGTACCAGTGATGGCTATTTGGACGAGTTCCGGTGACTTTTCCG
The DNA here is from genome assembly GCA_005239495.1 of Nicotiana undulata. Lineage (NCBI taxonomy): Eukaryota > Viridiplantae > Streptophyta > Magnoliopsida > Solanales > Solanaceae > Nicotiana > Nicotiana undulata. The sequence continues at coordinate 6,560 of ML279623.1, forward strand.
GAATTTGGCCGGACTCCGGCGACCTCCAAAAGTGACCCTTACTCACATGAATCAATGGCTCTTGTCGAGAGCCATCGACTCATGTGAGTTTGAGTCACAGAGCCGCTTGGAATTGAAGTTGGCACGATTTAGGGTTTCGTCAGTCCTTAGATTTGGAATTACTCGTAAATGGTTGGTTGTTTGGGGAAACCAATGTTGGGACGGAGTTGAGGAGACCATGGGGGTTATTTGGTTAAAAAATGGGGTCGATTGGAGAAGCTCCGCCGCCAGAGGCGATTTCCGGCCGGCGGACGGCGGGGTTAAGGTGGAAGGCGGTCAGTCTCTAGAGAGGGTGAGAGATGAGTTAGGGAGGATGGGTATTAGACTTTGAAACTGGGGGGGGGGGGGGGGGGGGGTTNGATCCAACGAGTGAGGATGAAAGAGGGCAAAACGAGGTCGTTTTGTATTGGGGCTGGGCAGACCGAGTATTTATTTAATTTGGGCTGGGGCGTGTGGGTTATAAAGGCCAACTTTTTGGGCCTGGGCAAGTTAGCCCAGGTCCTAATTAACATTCTACAATTAATTGAATCTAATTAAGCCCTGTAATTAATTAATCTCAACTTAATTAAAACCAAACCTACTTAAATCTAAAAAAAATGTAAGAATTAGTTCTAAACCTTACTTCACCTAATCATAGATTAATTAGGAATAAAAATCGTTAATTTTATACTCTTAATTAAATTAAAAAATGATTAGTTTTGGTAATTAGTTTCCAACAACTACATTACATCAAATCATCATCATTCGTCTATTATTTAATTCGATTAATAAATAACGAATTCATAATTCTCTAGTAATAGTGATGCAATTTCAATAACTTTAAAGATGAATTATAATCAATGCAAATGCGAACAATTCACAATTAATCCCTTAAATTCAACCAAAATTCATGAAATCAAATAATTTATTGAGATTTTTATAGGATGATACGGCGAGCAAAAATCACGCGCTCACAAAGACTATCACGAAGTAGTCAAGAAACGGCTTGAAAACCCGATTCATAAGATCCATAAAAGCTGTTAGGGCGTTGGTTAGCCCAAAAGACATTACCAGAAATTCAAAGTGCCTATAACGAGTCGTGAAGGCGGTCTTAGGAATATCCTTCTCCCTGATCTTTAACTGGTGGTACCCTGACCGTAAATCAATCTTTGAGAAGAACCTAGCACCTTGTAACTTATCGAACAAATCATCTATCCGAGGCAGTGGATATTATTCTTGATGGTGACGTTGTTGAGTTGCCGATAATCAATACACATTCGAAGCGATACATCTTTCTTTCTGACAAAAAGAACCGGTGCGCCCCAAGGCGACACACTTGGATGAATGAAACCCTTTTCTAATAGATCTTTCAGTTGCTCCTTTAACTCTCTCAATTCGGCTGGCGCCATTCTGTAAGGTGGAATAGATATTGGTTGCGTATCTGGAAATACATCAATCCCGAAATCAATCTCTCTATATGGCGGAATTCCAGGAAGCTCATCCAGAAACACTTCAAGAAACGCGTTCACAACCAACACGGACTCGGGAGCAGGCACCTCTGAAGTGGTGTCCGCAACTTGGACCAAATGATAGATGCATCCTTTCCCGATCATCTTGGAGGCTTTAAGATAGGAAATAAACCTGCCCTTTGGCACCACATCACCCCATTTCCATTCAATAACGAGCTCGTTAGGAAATTCAAGCCTCATAATTCTGGTTCGGCAGTCGAGTTTAGCAAAGCACGAATAAAGCTAATCCATTCACATGATTACATCAAAATCTAACATCTCCAACTCAATAAGATAGGTCGTGGCATATCGACAACACACTGTAACAACACAATTCCTATAGACTCACGCGGCCGTAATAGAATCACCAACCAGAGTCGACACTGAGAACGGGTCATGAAGTTATTCGGGTTCTGTCCCAAAACTAGAAGAAATAAATGGAGTAACATATGACAAAGAGGACCCTGGATCAATAAGACTATAAACATCAAGCAATTGGACAGTCAGAATACCTGTGACAACATCTGGAGAAGCCTCCGCACTCTGGCGACCACTCAAAGCATTGAACCGACTGGGTCCCCCTTGACCGCGTACTCTACACCTAGCTGCACCACGCCCTGCTTGAGCTGGAGGGCGTGCTGAAGATGTAGCGGCTTAAGAATTGGACGGCTGAGCAGTGCCCCTACCGTGCCCTGACTGGGCGCACGACAATCCCACTGGGTATGACCTCTCACTCCGCATCTGTAGCATACCGGAATATCCAAGTAACATGGGTATGAATGGAACCTCCCACACTTAGGACAAGGGGACCTCCACTGCTGCTGAAACCTCCCACCAGAATGACCTGACTAGTGGAACCTCCTGCTATCTGAACCGGGCCCAAAGCAACCTCCCTACTGATAACTGTGCCCTGATGGCGGCGCATTGGCTGAGGACTGAGCATAGGACTGAGATGGCCCTGATGACCCTCTCCCAAGGGCTAATCTCCCACCTCCAACTGAGCTCCCAGGGTTGCCCGCTGATCGGGATCTACTACTACCCTCTCTCTCCATTCTTATTTTCAATTTTCGAGCCTCCGTAGCCTGGGCAAAACCCCCAATCTTACCATAGTTCATATCTGAATGCAAAGGAGCTGTAGCAGCCTCATTGACAACCAAGGGACCAAGGCCCTAAACAAACCGACAAACTCTAGCCTCCATAGTCGGCATCATGTGGGTAGCATACTTGGACAAGCGCACAAACTCCATATGGCACTCCCACACACTCATGTGGCCCTGCTTAAGGACCTAAAACTCTGCAGCACGGTCTGCCATAAACTCGGCAGGCAAGAAATGATCCATGAAAGCGTCTACAAACTCGACCCACCTCGCTAGAGGGCTCTCCTCTCCACGGGAAATCTCCCACATCTCAAACCACGGATATGCTGCTCCCTTTAGATGATAGAAAGCTAACTCAACTCCCTCTATTTTAGTAGCCTTCATAACCCAGAGGGTCTTGTACATTTCATCTACAAAATCTTTGAGGATCGGCCTCTAGGTCGATGCCTGTGAACTCTGGAGGGGCTAACTGCAGAAACTGGTTGAACCTGAAGCCTGAAGAATCCCCTTGCTCCCTATAGGACGCAGGGACAATTTGCGGTCTTTGGGCCTAGGAGGCCACTAACTGAGTCAACATCTGGATAGCTCCCGTAAGGTCCCCATCAAAAATACTGGGACCGGAAGCTGGGACTGAGGAAGGATCAGGAACATCAGCGGGAGGGATTTCAGCATCCCCCACTAGAGCAGGAATAGGAATAGACTGGCCTGGCACATAGGAGTCAGGCAAATTCAAGGTCGGGGAATCATTCTCACCCGCACCATCTGATGAAAGATTTATGGCCACACTTTGGGCTGCATTGGCCTCTAGGCCGAGTCGAGCTCTCTTCTTGGGCGCCATTTACTGAAAATTAGGACAATGCGCGAGTTAGATAAAGATATTCTCACCTTTCACTTCATCACACGATACAGAGTAAAAAATAAAGGGTATTTTCCTAAATGTCCATGTAGCCCCCTACTTATAAATGTGGTCGACAACACACCGATAAGAAGGGCTCTACTAGACACGGATCCGAGACATCCTAGGACACTTTTAAAACCTTAGGCTCTGATACCAAGTTTGTCACGCCCCAAAACCGAGGGACGAGATCGGCGCCTAATCGGACGAACCCAGTCAAGCGGACATGGATTGCCTTTCCTACCCAACGTAGTACCCCGTGTTCATAATGTACATTATTCCATATGAGTTAGCCAATTTTTATTCAAAGTACCCTTTACAACAAAATTCCATTTTCCTCATTTAGTTTTCAACAATAGATAATCCAGAATATACAAGTTATATTCAATATTTCTGATTTTGAAATCCACAATTACGAGTGTGTACAACTACCGCCCAAAATATACATAGACAACCCACATAATGTCTACGGAGCCTCTAAGAGTTCTTAGGAGTTTTACATAACTTGCCGGCAACAAGGCCCCAACTATACCTTTACAATATAAGCAAAAGAGGATAGTATAATCCACACGCGGCCTCGAGAGGAAGAGTGGATCACCAAAACTGCTGAAGAGATGAAGAGGAGGCACCACAAACGGCGGGCTGAGCTACCTGCTATGGAACCACCAACGTCCATATAAAAGATGTAGCGCCCCCGGCAAAAGGGACGTTAGTACTGTGGAATAGTACTAGTATGTATGAACAAACTTTACCCTAAGTACAATCAAGCAATACACAGATAAGAGACAGTCAATGGAACCAACAAGTATTGCAGAAAAACAGAAACAACCCAAAATCAAGAGTTTCACAAATTCTCCTTTCAAAACCACATATTCAAGAGTTTCACAAATTCTCATTTCAACACAATCACATTCCACCATTATTATCTCGGCCACCCTTGTTACCTCGTCCACCCTTATTACCCCGTGTTGCGTCGTGCAACCCGATCCCACCAGACAATCACATTTCATAGCACCAATCACCAACAATTAAATCACAAGGATCTTAATTTCAAGGAACACAAGTTCATATCAACAAATCGCTATGCGGGTTCAAGGCACAATGATTCTCACCAAGCAGTAATTCATGTATACGGTGTTTCCATAATCGTTCAACTCAATTACATCATTTCACAATACCATTTTTCATTACTTACCACGCACGATATTTAGCCATTATATACATTCCCACACTTGGGCACATTAACATTCTTTCATTCATTAACACATACCTTCATATTGATACCCTCGAACATTTACGAATTTTGCACATAATCAGATAGGCACAACAAACCACTTTTCACAATCTCAACTAGCATCATAGTCAACAAGAAATTCAAGGAGTGAAGTATTACGCCTCAACACAATTTTACAGTCAATTCACATATTCTCAAACAAAGTACACATACCGTATGGTTGGACACCAACAAGAGGATTCTACAAAGGTTAAAGTTAGCCATACATACCTGGAGTTGAAGTTCCCTTCTAATTCCTATTCCCAAATCACCGGACCGTCAAGCAACGTCAATCTAATTCATAGTGTAACACATTTATCTTAGAATTGGGAATCATGAACATAATATGAACCGCCTAGGCATTTATCGAATGTTATGAGACCCCCCAGATTACCAACCCTCTCTTTGTGATTATTTACTCTAACCCACTTCCCTTTAGTAGATTGTGACAATAAATAAACATGCATGCAAGGTTCTCCACTTTCATCTTCAAGAACCCATTTAGAGGAGTTCTACCATTAACCAAAAATCTAGAAATTTAAGGGAAATGGAGTGGGGACATACCTGTTAGAATGAAGAAGAAGATTACTCGAAATTCCCAGGCCTGAGTGATTTTGGAAAAATCAATTTGATGAAGAATGGGCTTTCTCTCAAGAACCCTCTCTCCCCTCTCTCTATTTTGTTCAGAAATTCCTTACAAATGAAGGGGAGGGGTGATTTATTAAACAGGGGGTCGGGTTTTAAATTTAGAAAATAGGAGCCCCGACATAGAAATGCGATCAGGAATGTGATCACATTCCTGCTATGCGGTCCGCATTCCTGTCGCATAGTTGGCCCTCAAATGGTCCAAAATTGGAATACAATATGCCCAGGTATGCGACCACTATGCGGTCCGCATACCTGTTATGCGATCGCATAACCTCCCTCGCAAAAACAATGGGTCAAGAATGCGACGACTATGCGGTCTGCATACCCAAAATACGATCGCATTCTGGGCCGCATAGTTGCCCTCAATTTGGACAGTAGCCTATCCAGGTGTGCGACCATTACGCGGTCTGCATACATGTTATGCGATCGCATAGTGCGTCTCATAACAACACAATTCTGGAAAATTTTATTGTTCAAGTTTCGGGGTACGTTTTACTCAAAATAGGTTCGTTTTAAGAGTTTCTACAATTATAACAACACAGGGACTTATTCGGGCATTATTCCAGACATAGAATTTTATGGGACTTTTCAAAAAGCATGCCCTCTACTCTCTTGGAAATACTCACGACCTGATGATAAGAGATATCCATCTCCAACTCCCTGGCCATACTGGTCCTAATACTGTGGTGGAGTTCTCAATAAACCGACGAACCCTCTCTCAAATTGTGGCAATGAAGGCTGGTGCATGTCGAGCCAACTCACTGAAACAGACTACATACTCCGACACAGTCATAGAACCCTGGCGCAGCTGCTGAAACTCCGTGCACCATGCATCCCTAAGGCTATAAGGAACATACTCTCTGAAAAACATATTCGAGAACTTATTCCATATGAGTGAGGCTGCCTCATCCGGAATACTCAGCTCATAAGCACGCCACCACTGATAGGTTGCTCCTCTAAGTTGGAATGTGGTGAAAGAAACCCTACTCCTCTATGTTATGCCAATAGTACGGAGAATACAATGACACTCCTTCAAGAAACCCTGAGCATCATCTGAAGCTAATCAACTTAAAGTAGGTGGGTTGTACTTCTTATACCTCTCAAGTATGAGCTTCTCCACCTTAGAAGCAGTTGCCGTGGTCTCATGCTTAACTGGAGCTACCGGCGGCATATGAGTAAACTCTAAGGCCTGATCAACCTGGACCCTCTGCTCAGGAGTATGGGCCGCGTGAGTCTGTGCCCCTCACTCGGCCTATGATGTGGCGGGAGCTAGTAGGATCAATCCAGCATGAGCTAAGGTGTTGTACATTCTCATGAAGTGGGCTAGAGTCTCTTGGAGGGACGGTGCAGCAATAGGAACCTCCGCTGCCTACCCTCCAGCTATAGCTGTTGGGGGCTGCTCTATCGCAGCTCATGCCGGTGCTCTAGTTATACCGCGTAGTCGTCCTCTTCACATGCCCCAGTCTCTGGAGGCTATAGCAGGGGGCCCGAGTGCCTGACCATCAGATATTCCAGTACGGATCCTCACTATCTATGAGAAAGAATAGAATACATGATTTTAGAATTTCATGTCAATCACTCGCACGACAAGGAAATCAAAGAAGTATGATTGTTCCTAACAGTTCCATAGCTTGCAAAATATAAGTACAGATGTCTCCGTACCGATCCGCGAGACTCTAATAAACCGGCTTGTGACTCACAATACATATGAACCTAGAGCTCTGATACTAACTTGTCACGACCCAATTTCCCCCTCCGTGAGTTGTCGTGACGGCACCTAGCCTCTACGACTAGGTAAGCCTAACACATTACATAAATGAAACAAAAGCTTGAACATTAACTACTAACAATGATAAATATCTAATAATTGAATGCCACTCGACATGTACAATTATAACTTCTTAAATGTACAAATCTATTCCCAAAACCTGGAACACCGTAAGTCATAAGCTACAAAGAAGTATTAACTGTTCTATACATCATTTTCTACAGAAAGAGGGAAAAATGAACATAAGGGGATAGAGGGTGACTGCGAGGATCTGGTGGCACGGGAAGATGTACCTTGAAGTCTCCAATAAGATGCAGTGACTGCCACTAGTGATGAGGTTTGTAAGATGAACCTGGATCAGCACACGAAAAAACATGTGCAGGATAGATCGTGAGTACACCACAATGGTACCCAGTAAGTGCCAAGCCTAACCTCGGTCGAGTGGTGACAAGGTCAGGTCAGGGCCTTACCGGTATCTACATGTAATAATGCAATGCAAAATGAAATATCGCAGTAAATAAAGACTAAGATACCGTCTCATAGTCCCAAACATAAATGTGCAGGGGGATCCCCCGGAATACCATTCCGTAGTCCCAAAGTAAATATGCATCCAAGCCATAAAATTCAATAATTACGTCACAAAAATTTACAATTCAACCTTAGTACAAGTTAAGGAAAGACAAGTAATTTCACTAAACATGTTGCACGTTGTTCGTGCAAACTATTAAGGCCAGTAGGCATGCTATCTTAGTCTAACATGACACTACACATGCTGATAAGGTTCAAATAAGAGGGAAAACATGTTATAATTTATTGGAAATTGGGTTTTAACAACAATTAGCCTGTGTATGTACTCATCACCTCACGTACACGACTCTCTTATACCAAAATCAGTACCAATCCTAAAAGGAGTTCCCCCACACAAGGTTAGGCAAGCCACTTACCTCAAACCAAGCTCAATTCAATATGGAACAACGTTATTTCCATGAATATCCAACTCCAAGTGAAAAAATCTAGCCAAAATCCATTGCATAACATGAATACAACTACAAGGAACTAATCTAGTTACTGAAATCAAAGCTAAAACAAGAAATTTGAAATTCGCTCCAAAAAGCCTCCCTGGGTCCACGTCTAGGAATTAGGTAAAAATTACAAAAAAACTAACACCCATTCACTCATGAGTTCACTCTTACCAAAATTATCCAAATTCGATGTCTAAATCCCAATCAAAACTCAGAAATTCAGTTGGGGAACTTTTCCCCCATTTCCCCTACTTTTCAATCTTAATTTGAAATTAAATGGAGAAAACAACTATAGGTTAATGAAATAGAATGAAAAGCGAGTTAGGAATCATTACCCCAAATCTCTCTCTTAGAATCCCTCAAAGAATCACCAATTTATGAGCTACCAAGTCCAAAAATGAAGAAATGAATCAAACCCTCGATTTAGCCCATTTTTTGTCGGTTAAACTGCACCTGCCCACATATATCCGCATATACGGATGCGCTTCTACGCTCGATCGTCCGCTTCTCCAAAACTTGGCTTCCTCCCCAAATCCGCTTCTGCAGTCACCCTTCCGCAGATACGGCTCCCGCGTCGCATCTGCGACCACTGGCCCTCATGAATAAAAATGCACATGTGACCTCCTTCACGCTTTTGTGCAATCGCACATGGGGACTTCCTACCGCAGGTGCGAAAAAACCAGAACCGACAACTTTAGAATTTCTCCTATGTCCCAACTCAATCTACTAAGCACTAGAAACTCACCCGAGGCCCCCGGGACTTCAACCATACATTTCAACCAATCCTAAAACACCATACGAACTTAGTCAAGCCCTCAAATAACTTCAAATAATGCAAAACTCATGAATCATCCTCCGATTCAAACTTAAAGAACTTGAAATTTCAATATTCGACATCCGATGTCGAAGCCTATCAAACCACATCCGATTGAACCCAAATTTTGCATACAAGTCACATTCAACCTTACAGGCCTATTCTAACTTACGGAATCAAAATCCGATCGCGATATAAAAACTTTCACTACCGACCATAATCTCCAAAACTTTGACTTTTTCCATTTCAAGCCTAAATGAGCTACGGACCTCCGAAACACCATCTAGACACATCCTTAAGTCAAAAATCACCTAACGGAACCATCAAAATTCACATCCGAGCTCGTTTATACACAATTCGACATTCTGTCGACTTTTCAAACTTAAACTTCCAATTAAGAGACTAAGTGTCTCAATTCACTCTGAAAACAAAAACGAACCCTCCCGGCAAGTCACAATAGCAGAAATAGATACGGGAAAATCAGTTAATAGAGGATCGGGTCTATAACCCTCAAGACGACCGGCCGGGTCGTCACAAGTTCATATAGGTAATTATGTTTCATATACTAGTTGGTTCTTATTCTTCCAATCAATTGTCGGTCTAGCTCTTATTTTTTGATTCCACGTGTTTTGCTAAATCTGTATTTTCGATACGATTATGTATCATCTTGGTATCAGAGCGGATATTTTTTTATAGTTATATCAATCCTTGGGTCTTTGTTTTTTTATCACCAACCCGAAAATAAAAAAAATAAAAAATTTCCAAAAAAACAAAATTTGAAATGGGTCATTGTTCATCCGTGTTTTGAGTTTCAAAATAGAAGGTTTACTGTTACCATTCTCTATTTTGAGTTATATGTGCTGATGAAAATGAATTCATTCTACTCTGTGTTTGAAATTTCGATTCCGAAAATATTGAATCCCCTAAAACTTTTTTTCATAAAGGCTGAATTTGTGGATTATATTTGGTTAAAAATCGAATTCCATCCCTATATTAGCATGTCCAACTTCAAAGTTTCTTGTTTAACTCATAATTGGAATCTCCTTGGTGAATTGGTGAAGGAAATCGATTGGGTTTTTGTTATTCTAGTTAGAAACATCATTTTCAAGCTCAATATAAAGATTAGGGCCGATTGAAGTTGATTTGAATGTTTTGGGCTCGAAATTTTTCAAAGTTGATTTTGTGGAGAAGACGACATAGAACTCATCGATTTAGTGAGCCTTGTTTCAAATTGATTTCAGAGTTATGCTTGAGCTATTGTTGAGAGGCTGTGGATAACATTTGGGATCGTTTTGGGGCTGATGTGCTATGTTTTGGTCAGTAAATTTGAAACGAAATCTACGAAGAACGTGGGGGTTGGGTTCTTCATATTTCGTGATTTTTCGCACAAATTAAAAATTGGGGTTTAATCCTAGAGCTTATAGGGAGTCGTACTTTGGGAGTTAATGAAGCTTATTCGAATTGTGTTTGAAGGAAAAATCCCAAAGTTGATTTTCAACGAAGGCGACGTTTGCGTCTTCTAATTTGACTAGTTTATTGAATTAAATTACTTACAGGGAATTGTTCGTACTACTGTCGCGCAGCTGTCAATTCAAATTTGAGTTCGCTTCGCAAAGATTTGGTTGGGTTCGATCGAGCAAAGTGTAGTTGTTGCGCGGGAACTCGAATAACATAACTCATTTTTTTTCTCTAATACAGATTATGCTGCAAAGAATTGGGAATTTAGAACAAACTTAAGGTAAATCTCTAATCTCTGAAGGTTTGAAAGCATGTTTGGTTGAATTTGGTTTACTTCACCTCTGTTCTTTGGAAGTGATTGTTCTTAATTCGTTAGTTTTACTCGAGATTTCATGTGGCATTAGTTCGAAACTATGTTGAGCTTAGGTTTTGAAAGTTTTAAATTGTCATCTTGGTATAGTTGTTCTTCGTCGGAAAGTTTGAGTGTTGATTGAGATTTGAACCTACTCTCATTTTAGAAAACACGACATGCACAACTTTAAATTGTGTGGTTTTCAATTGGTTGCTAAGATTTCTACCTAGTTGATCCTCATCTGAGCGATCGAACAACTGTTTGCTTATTGTAATTGTTGTTTGCTTATGAGATTTTGTTTGTGAGTTTGGAGTTGCATTGATTGAAAGCTTTAGTTGTGTTTACCTCGAAACTTATTTTAACAATTAAATATTATGTGTGGTTCTTAAAATATGTGATTTATTCCAATACCAGTAAATAAGCAAGAAATATTGAGTGTAAGTAGGAAGAAATGATAACCAAACCAATTTTGTCAAAAGAATGGGGGGCCTCGAGCTCGATAAACTTGGGGGCTCGAGGTCAGTTAATAGCAATATATTATGAACAATAAATGAAGAACAATAAAGCTGAAGAATAATCTTGAGCACAGTAAACGAGAACATCAGAGTAGTATGTTTTATTGCAGTAAATGATGAATCCTTACAAATGATTGGAGCCCCTTTATATAGGAGGAGAAAATACATTTCTATTTACAGTAAAAAAATACTATTGGTACAGTTGTATAACCACCTAATACGGATTTGTATGAACCAATCCTGAGATTTGCGCCTTGACCTATATGCCCTTGAGAAATTCTTGCTTTTTTCTTGACTGTCATCGATTTTGCACTGTCTCGAGCCTTCGATGTGCTCTCTCGAGGTATGCATTCTGAGATCGGGCTCACACTTTACTTCGAGCCTTCCGGGGCTCGGGCTCGGAACACAACAAAGACTTCGAAATCGAACTCATCCAATTTCGGTCGTATATAGACAGTCCCCACGATTCTTAGAATGAAACGATAAGAAACGATTTGAATTCCCAAGGTCCTTGATGATGATATAATTCATGTGACGTAGGCGTTAAAATGACCGAATCGTCATGTCGGTTCTCTTCCCCAAAAGCATTGAGTGCTCATCAGAGCCCGTCAGCCATAAGGATCAATGAACACTCACCGCTTTCTTATACATACCCACTTTCGTTTCTTATTAGGAACTTTACTACTTTGCAACACTACTCTCCTCTATAAGCTTTACTTTTACCACCAGTTCCTCCGTTGTATTAGCTTAAAACCTCGCCGGTTTATTCGTCTCTTCCTTTTTTTCTAAAGAAAATACGGCCAAAACTTCAAAATTCGTTCCTCAGAAAGAAGAAACCTCCACTTCTACTTCCCGTCCGGCCGGTGGTAAACCGCCGACGCTTAATGAGATCGTACCAAGTAATTTTTCTTTGAAGAAGGACTTTACAATAAAGAACCCTCCCGTTGTCCCTGGACATCGGGAACACACATCGAGGTACATAAGATCAATCGAGGAAATACACCTCGAAGTTGTGAGGAGAAAGTGTAAATGGGGGAAGGAGGTTGTTTTGAAAATACCCTCTTGTGAAGAGGATATCACGACCTATGTAGATGGGTTCCTGAGCTTGTAGACATACCCTTTTACACTAGGTCCCCTCGACCCGCTCGTGCTCGAATTCTGTTAAAGGTATCAAGTTACCCTGGGCAAGATTAATTTGTCCTTCTGGCGGATCATATAAATGATGAGGTTCTTTGCTGAAAAGGCCGGGATCGGGTTCACCCTCAGCCACCTCATCTTTTTATATCGACCTTAACATTCCGAGGCTTAATCAAACTTCAACGCCGATCTACCAAGTCATTCTTTGCCAGCAACGACAAAGTCAGGGATTGAGGTTGGATGAGTCGGTTCATCCGGGTGAGGACCATCAATGTTATTCCCAAGGAGTTCCTGTCGTTCCACGATAAATGGAACTTCGAACGTGAGTAAAATGCTTTGCTTTTTTTCTTTTTCATAATTTTTGCTGAACTTCGCATAATTGTTCCTTTTCTACTTCTACAGCGGTCCTGTGGTGGCCTAATGCGATACTCGACCTTGAGGACTGGTGCAAACTGGCTGCTACTTCAACATATGACAAACGCAAGTGGAAGGATTTGTTGAAGGGCAAATGGGAAGCGAAAAATCACAGTACGTGCTACAATGTTTCGTTCCTTAGTAAAGATACCCTTCTTCTTGTGAGGTAATTCCTCTACTGCATGTATTGGTGAGTTGTCCGAGATGAGCTAGCCCCCTCTCGGGGAGGAAGTAGGATCTTCGGCTCCCAAGCCAAAGAAGGACAATAAAAGAAAAGGTCCTCGAAGAGCGAGGACACCCGAAGCGAATTAAAGCCAGCTTGGGGACACAAGAAGAATGTTGTTATCAACAGGGATTTCACTTTGTCCGCCGGTCCACAGATGACGGTGACGACGAGGTGGAGGGTTTGACGTTGGTGACTCGAACCAAAAAATCTTCCTAGGCTATTAAGCCTGCTGATATCGAGACCCCTAGCCTCAAAGAAGGAACTTCACAAGAAAAAGGGGATGGAGGTCCTGTATCACCCGTGGTGGTGATTGTTTCCCACACTTCGGGAAATACTGCAGACCGGGCGAGCTTCAAAGCTCCTCTCCCAGAACAGAGCGCCTCAGGTGATCTCCCTGAGGTCGTGGCATCAGGTCACTCCTCGTCTTTTTCGACCTTCTCCGAGGATACCATCAGGGACTCTCAGGACCTGAAGACGCCCGAGTTAGGCGGAGTCCCGAGTGAAGACGACCCTTTCCAGGGTTGCTTTACTGGGGTCGATGAGGCCAAAACCGCGGATGCAAATTCAATCTTCGAGGAGGCTAAATGTCTTTGTTCAATTGTATGTTTTTAATTTCTTTATAGTTTTTCTAACTCTATACTTCTTCTTTTATATAGCCGATCTTTCCTTTTGTAGGCCTTCGACAAATTTAAGACTGAGCTATGTCACTGTGAGGTGGAACTGTGAAGATCCTCGAATGAGGAGAAATTCCTTAGGCTTCTTTGTGACAAGAACGAAAATGAATTAAGGCATCTTGGATCGGAATTAACCAGAGCTTGTGAATACGAGGACAAGTTAGAGAAGAAGGTAACCTTTGTTCTAAAAAATTATGGACTCCCTCTCCCCTCTTCGGAGGCTAATACTTCAATGTTCCAGTTGCAGAAAAAGGTAGAAATGATGTAACGCCCTCGGGGTGAGGTCGACCAGGTCAATTCTGAGTCCAACGAATGGAAGGCACTAATGAACATCCTGGATGCGGCCAAAAAAGATGCACTGGCAAAGGTATCCGCCCTTGAAACTCAACTCCGAAATTCTCAAGAGAGCAACTCGATTTAGGCGGGCAAGATAGCCGAGCTCGAGGCTGGCCTTGCAAAGTTCAAGGACGAGGTTGTGGAGGCCCGGGCCGAAGCTAGAGAAAGTCAAGCCAAGGTCGACAAGACGGTAGCCATCTATTTGAAGGATGCTATTGAGGCTCATATGGAATGGAGGGGGGCCTCTGACCGGAAATAAAAGGAGCAACGATTATGTTTGATGTCGATCCCGGAGGGAGACCCTAGAAGATATCCATGCTAAGGGCTTCGATCTCTACGGGGAGATTGAGCAAGCCATGGCAGACGAGGCAGATGACAAATTCGTTCTTTACTCCAATGATGAAGTTGATGAAGAAGATGATGAAAATTAGGCTGACGAGGAGGCTTCTGGGGTAGAGGCTGATCCCGAGGGGGTAGACGGAGACGAAGTCCCTGAGGGGAAAAGACTCCAGAAGATCAGGCTGCCCAAGGTCAAGCGACCGAATATGTAGTCCCCGTGGGTGCTGCCTCTAAGCAGGCTACCCCGACAATATACTAGGCCTCCTTTAATTTTTTTATTTTGTGTAAGGTCTCCATGTGGGAGTTTTGCAAACATACTTTTGTACAATCATCTGACTATAAAGAATCTTTTGTTTCATTTTTCTGTCTTGCCTTTGCCTTTGAAATGAGATTTGGTGTTGTTTATTATCAGTTCGATGTATTGGACTTAGAATATAATACCCTTATCTTTCTTGTTCGATCAACGATCGATAATAGGTGACCACTTAAGGTCCGATCTTCAAGCTAAGCTTTAGCTCGGGACTTTTGAGCCAAATTAGAAAAGGTCTTGAGCATGGTGTGCTCCGGCCTTTAATTTCTTTAAGTCTTGGCCCTTACCCTTTAAAACATCGGCCCCTAGGCTCTTTAGGTAAGACCTTATGCTCATTTTTGTTGGCCTTTAGGCTCTTTAGATCGGCCCTTAGGCTCTTTATGTTGGCCCTTAGGCTCTTTACATTGGCCCTTAGGCTCTTTTGATTGGCCCTTAGGTTTCTTAGATTGGCTCTTAGGCTCTTACATATCGGAATTTAGGATCTTTTTAGATTGGTTCAATTCGAACTCTAAAATGGCTATAATTTTCCCTCTTTCTGACTAAAGTCTTAATAAATATTTTGTTATTTCTTGGCATGTTTTTATATTCGTTTGATTTTTCGACGGTTCGATTGTTTGGAACCTCGTTTGCAAGTCGATGTGCAATGATGGTCGAGTACCTCTTCAGGTTTTCTCGAAGGCTGATATTTTTGAAGCCTTCTCATTATTCAGGGCCTGATTTTATCGAAGCCCCTTTGCTTTTGCCGAGGGTAGCCAAATTTAATTGTTTTTTCGAAGTATTTGAAGGCCTTTAGTCTTATAGCGGAAGTCGGACGTCTCCGAGCTGCATTATAGAGGCCGTAGCCTTTTCATATGAGCGCAGTCTTATATATGGTCGTAGCCTTTAGTCCCCGAGTGTGATGGCATTGGCCTTAATATCATGGGGACGGCTTTTTAAGGTCTTATGAATTCGAATATGCCTCATTGAGGGCTTATAGGTTCGAGTATGCCTCATTGAGGTATTATAAGTTTGATTATGCCTCATTGAGGTCTTATAAGTTTGAGTATGCCTCATTGAGGTCTTATAAGTATGAGTGATTGATGACTCAACCTGTTGACTATCGATGACAGTCCCCTAGTAGTCGGGTGTATTTGGCCCTTGAGCCGTTAAATGTGAAAATAGTTGACTTCCTTGAGGCACAAAGTGTTTTGATATAACAAGAATTCTTGTTTGAGTAGTTGGTACATGCTTACATGTTTTTGCATCAGGGGCTCGACTATTCTACATGGACACGGTTCATTTGACCGTTTGGCCCATTAAAACATTCTCCTATCAAGGCCCTCCTTGGCGTGACTTGTTTTCTTAAAAAATGTAACCTCCAATGGTAATGCCCCGAGTATTCGAGGTTGATTGAAAAGAAGCCTTGAATACTTGTTGAGTTTTTCTTAGGTAGCATATAGGTGTTTCCTCGTTAAAAACCTTACCGGTAAAACCCATTTGGGATAAAACCCGATTTAAGGGGAAAATAGTGCAACGCATGCTTTAAAACCCAAGATCTTCGAGTTGAAGGGTGCTTCAATCTCCCCAATCGAACACATGTAAGGAGTTAGTATAAAATATAAACGAAAAGGGGAGAAGGTCATACCTCATCAATAATAGCGTTTGAGCAATGATATGTTCCAATTGATTAGTAGTTGCTCGCCTTTCATCGTGCCGAGTTTATAGGATCCTTGCCCACAACTACGAGAACACGGTGCGGTCCCTCCCA
This sequence comes from Nicotiana undulata, assembly GCA_005239495.1. Taxonomy (NCBI): domain Eukaryota; kingdom Viridiplantae; phylum Streptophyta; class Magnoliopsida; order Solanales; family Solanaceae; genus Nicotiana; species Nicotiana undulata. The sequence goes on from ML279623.1 coordinate 23,111, forward strand.
GTTAGGGCCTAGTTTCCCTTATTTAGGTTTCGAGTATTGACGGTGACTTTCCTTAGAACTAATTCACCGACACCGAAGTAGCGGAGGTTCGTTCCTCTACTGTAGTACCTTCCGATCCTTTGTTTTTAAGCGTCCATTCGAACTATTGCGTCCATTCTTCAATATGCCCATAATACCTTGGGCAGCACTTCTATCAATTTTCCCTTAGAATCATCCATCCTTTTTCTTCATGTTTTGAATAATGGTTTTATTTGTGGACTCGGCTTGGCCATTTTCACTTGGGTGATAGGGCGTTGATAGGATCCTTTTAAATTTATGATCCTCGAGGAATTTTGCCACTTTGATGCCGATGAATTCCTTCCCATTATCGCATTTTATCTCGAGGGGTATCCCGAATCAGCATATAATGTGGTCCCATGTGAAGTCGATGACCTCTATTTCTCTTACTTTCTTGAAGGCTTGTGCTTCGACCCATTTTGAGAAGTAGTCAGTCATAAGCAAAATAAATCTAGCTTTACATGGCGTCGTAGGTAGAGGGCCAACGATGTCCATCCCCCATTTCATGAATGGCCATGGGGATAGGACTGAATGGAGTTGTTCACTGGGCTGATGGATCATCGATTCGAACCTTTGGCATTTGTCACATCTTCGAACGAACTCCTTTGTGTCTTTTTTCATGCTATCCAATTAAAATCCTGCTTTGATCACCTTTCAAACCAAGGAATCGGCACCACAGTGATTCCCACAAGTGCCTTCATGGATTTCTCATAGTACGTAGTCAGTGTCCCCCGGTCCTAAGCACATTGCAAGTGGTCCGTCGAAGGTCCTTCAAACAATGTTCCATTTTCATCGAGCTTCTTTGCCTCGGAGGGACCTTGATTCTTTTGGGTTCGAGGGGAGCTTCCCATGCTTCAAGTTGTGGATGTACTTATTCCTTCAATCCTATGTTAGGCTTGTCGAGTTGATTTCCGCATGGCCTTCTTCGACCACTGACTTCGATAATTGGACGACAATCCCCAGGACAATATCATCTTCTTCGATCGATGACCCTAGAGTTGCAAGCACATCGACCTCGTTGTTTTGTTCTTCAAGTACTTTGACAAATGTCCACTCTTTGAAGCGATGCAATGTCACCCGAGGTTTTTTTAAGTATCTCTGCATCCTATCTTCTCAAACCTCGAAGCTTCCATTTACTTGGCCGACTACTAAAAGAGAGTCACATTATGCCTTGATGACCTCTGCTCCCAGGCCCTTGGCTTGTTCGAGACCTGCAATCATGGACTCGTACTCGGCCTCATTGTTAGTCAATGTGAAGTTTTTATAGATTTTCTAATGATGCCGTGGGTAGGCGGTTTTAAAACTATACCGAGCCTCGACCCTTTCACATTCGAGGCACCGTCAGTGAATTGGGTCTATACCCCCGAGGATGTGCCCATTTTTAGCAAGAGTTCCTTTTCTACTTCGGGCGCGAGGGCAGGCATAAAATAGGCCAAGAAGTCTGCCAATATTTGAGACTTGATAGTCGTTTGAGGTTGATACTCGATATCATACCCTCCGGGTTCGATGGCCCATTTGGCCAATCGGCACAATAATTCGGGCTTATGCAAAATGTTTCGAAGTGGATATGTAGTTAATTCACATATGGGATGACATTGAAAATATGGTTTCAACTTCCTAGATGCACTTATTAGTGCTAGGGCTAATTTCTCTAAATACGGATACTTGGTTTCAGCATCTCCTAGGGTCCGACTTACATAATAGACAGGAAATTACGTACCTTGCTCTTCTCGAACCAACATGCCACTTACTGCTACTTCAGACATGGCCAAATACAAATATTCTGTTTCGTCCTCCTTTGGAGGATAAAGCAAGGGCGTGCTCGAGAGATACCGTTTTAATTCTTCCAAGGCTTGTTGACACTCCGGAGTCCACGCGAAGTTGTTTTTCTTCTTGAGTAGGGAGAAGAAATGATGGCTCTGATCTGATGACCACAAGATAAACCGACCTAGGGCACCTATCCTTTCGGTTAGCTGTTGTACGACTTTCACATTGTTCACGATGGTGATTTCCTCATTGTCTTTGATTTTATCGGGGTTGATCTCGATCCCCCTGTTCGACACCATGAAAGCTAAGAACTTGCCCGAGCCGACTTCGAATGCACACTTCTCGGGGTTGAGTTTCATGTTGTACTTTCTTAAGATGTCGAACGTTACCTGCAAATGGGTCAAATGCTCCTCTGTGCGCATGGGCTTAACTTGCATGTCATCAATGTAAACTTCAATAGCTTTTCCTATTTGATGTTTGAACATCTTATTAAATAGGAATTGATATGTTGCTCTTGCGTTTTTTAGCCCGAAGGGAATTACATTATAGCAATATGTATCTTACTTCGTGATAAACAAAGTCTTTTCCTGGTCCTCCGGGTTTATTCAAAGTCTTTGTTCAAATCTTTGTAGTCTATACACATTCTAAGTTTATTCCCTTTCTGGGGACTACCACTACGTTAGCTAGCCATTCAGGGTATTTTACTTCCCTGATGGATCCTATTTTGAGAAGTTTGGTGACCTTATATTTGATTAATGCATGCTTTACCTCGGACCGAGGTCTCCTTATTTGCTTCAACGGTTTAAACCTGGGTTCGACACTTAGTCGATGGGTAGTTATCTCTGGTAGCATCCCTGTCATATCTAAGGGGGACCAAGTGAAGCATTCAATGTTACCAATAAGAAATTGAATGCGTTTTTTCCTGAGTTCAGGGGTTAATCCCGTTCCCAAGTATACCTTTCGTTCCGAAAAATGCTCGATCAATACAGCCTGCTTGAGTTCTTCGACTGTGGAGTTCGTTACATCTGATTCCTTGGGGGCAACGAAGGCTCGATGTGTGAGGAAATCTTCCTCTTCATCCTCAACCACCTGTTCATCGGGTTCCTTTCCCTCGGGCTCAATCGAGGGTATGGGTTGTGATTGCTATTTGGCTACCTATTCGCCCTTTGACTTCTTTGAAGTAGATGGTGTCGATGCTGGTGCCAAGTCGTGCACCGCGAACATCTCCTAAGCTGTATGCTTCTCTCCATACACTGTTACATGCCATCCTTTGTTGGGAAGTTCAGCATTTGATGAAGAGTTGATGGCACTGGCCTCATGCTATGGATCCATGGCCTTCCAAGTAGAGAATTTTATCTCATGTCACCTTCGATGACATGAAACTTAGTGTCTTGTATGGTTTCGACCACATTGACTGGGAGGATGATTTCCCCCTTTGTTGTTTCACTTGCCATGTTGAATCCATTCAATACTCGAGAGGCGGGTATGATTTGGTCGAGCAGCCCGAGCTGCTCCACGACCCTTAACCTGATGATATTAGCCGAGCTACATGGATCCACGAGAACACGTTTAACTTGAAATTTATTTAAAAGAAAATAGATTACCAGTGCGTCGTTGTGAGGCTGAGATAACGCCTTGATATCTGCCTCGCTGAAAGTGAGAGTGTCCTCGGTAATGTATTCCCGAGATCGCTTCTTCTTTGTGATGGATACTTTGGTTTGTTTGAATATGGGTCCTTGTGGGACATCGACTTCTCCGATGATCATGAGAATGACATGTTTGGGCTCTGTAACGACCCGGTCGGTCGTTTTGAGAGTTAACGCCCCGAACCCTTAATAACTGTTTCTCCCATCTCTATTTCTTCTTTTGCGACTTGTCGGAACGTTGAGTGGTGATATTCGGAGGGATTTTGGACACATAGTCCATAAATGTGAATTTTAGCTTTAGAAATTGGGTTGTAGTTAGCACTGTGTGAAGACGGATAATGGGATTTCGTCGACTCCGTTAGCTCCGTTGGGTGATTTTGGGGTTAGGAATGTGTTTTCGAGGTCTGTGGTAGAATTAGGCTTGAATTGGGGAAAGTTATAATTTCAGCGATATCGGCCGATAGGTTAAATTTTGATATTGGTCTCGAAATGGTATTCCGGAAGTTACAGCAGGCTAGTAGTGTCATTTATGACCCGTGTGTAAAATTTAAGGTCATTCGGAGGAGTTTTGACGTGTTTCGGTATCGAATGTGGATTTTTGAAATTTCATAAGTTCTTAGGCTTGAATCTATGCATAATTGATGATTTTGATGTTATGATTGTGTTTTAAAAGCTCGACTAAGTTTGAATGAAGTATTAGGACCGGTTGGTAAGTTTGGTTGAGGTCCCGCGGGTCTCAAAGTTGTTTCGGATGCTCAATGGGTGATTTTTGGACTTAGTGAACAGCTGAACCATTGTTGGTTTTGGTGTTTCGCACCTTCGGACAGGGAACCGCAAGTGCGGGGGCGGGGCCCACATATGCGGATTTTGGGATGGGGCCGCACCTGCGATCACTTGGCCGCAAATGCGGTCCCGCACCTGCGGAACCCAGAGCGCAGATGCGGCCAAGTGACCGCAGGTGCAGCCCCATCCCTGTTAAGTGACTTTCCGCACCTGCGATGAATTTCCCGTAGGTGCGGCACCGCATGTGCGGTCCAAGAGTCGCAGGTGCGGAATCACTGGGCTGTTTATACAAAACGATTTAGAGCTCGAGTTTTGGTGATTTCCAGTGGGTTTTGAAGAGGAGATTCATAGTTAACGCTTCCTAACCTTAATTCACTTGTATACCATTAATATCTATCGATTTCTTCAATATAATCAATGAATTTGGATGAAAAACCATGAAATTTGGGATAAAGATCCCCAAATAGAAATCTGAGGATTTTGGAAGATTTAGACGTCGGATTCTGATAATTCTTGTTCGGGTGAGTTCGTGAGTGAATGGGTGTTCGGAATTTGCAATTTTTATCCGTTTCCGAGACATGGGCCTAGGGGATGTTTTGGGCAAATTTCCTAATTTCGCGTATTAGCTTCAAACTTATTAGCTATTTTTGTTCCTTGAATTAATATTTACTTTATGCAACTGAATTGACTAGTTTTGGGCCATCCAGAGTCGGATACTCGTGGCAAGAGCGTGCTTTTGAGTTGAGTAGCGTAGTTGAGGTAAGTGGCTTGCCTAGCTCTGTGTTGGGGACATCCCCTTAGGTTGTTTTGATACTATTTTTGGTTATATGGGCACCGTGTACGTGAGGTGACGAGTGTGTACACGGGCTATCGCTGCTAAAACTCCACTTTTTCCTTCATGACGTAAATCATTCATCCTTATTTCACTGTTTCCTCTACTAATTGTGTAGTGTATCATAGGAATTAGCATGTCTCCCTGTCTTACTTGAGTTACTCTTATTCGTTACTATTTGTACCATGTTTAGGTAGTATTATCCGTATTTGCCTGCGATTTCTTCATGAACTGTTCAAATAAACTGTATCCGGTATTCATTGCATTGTATATTTAAATATGGAATACGGACTAGATTCCGGAAGCTTTCCCCTTGTACTGCATAGCATATTTAAATTGGGACTACGGACTAGATTCTGAGAGCTTTCCCCCTGTACTGCATAGCATATTTAAATTGGGACTACGGACGAGATTCCAGGAGCTTTCCCCTTGTACTGCATAGCATATTTAAATTGGGACTACGGACTAGATTCTGAGAGCTTTCCCCCTGTACTGCATAGCATATTTAAATTGGGACTACGGACGAGATTCCAGGAGCTTTCCCCTTGTACTGCATTGCATATTTGCTATTGTGATATATGTTTTGCTGAACCGAGGGCTCCTTTTTTACTATTTCATTCAGCTTACCATTTATACTATTTTGCCTTAGTTTATTATATCTCATTGCTTAGATTTTTAACTATTTTTACTATAAACATCCAGTAGAGCCTTAACCTAACCTCGTCATCACTTGACTGGGGTTAGGCTTGGCACTTACTGGGTACCAATTGTGGAGTACTCATGCCCTTTCCTGCACATGTTTTCCATGTGTAGATCCAGGTTCCAGCACCCAGTATCGAGGCTAGAAGCATCACTAGTAGCTGCCAGGAGACCGCGAGGTAATTCTGCCGTGTTCGCAAAACCTCACGAGTCCCCTTCTACTCTAGTTAGGATTAGTTGACTTATGTATTTTTCCAGCATTTCATTGTATAGATCTACATTTAGTACAGAGCTTGTTTTTATTTTTCCGCAAGTATTAGGCTTACCTAGTCGTAGAGACTAGGTGTTGTCACGAGCCTGTTCGGAGGATAATTCAGGTCGTGACAGGCTTTTCTGGTTCATGTTTTATGTTTGCATCTCTCAATCGGAAATGGTTCTTGGCCTGTTCGTTGAGAACCTCTCGAAGGTGCACCTCATTGAATAATCGAGCTAACTCATCTCTAAGCTGTCTGCAGTCATTAGTCCTATAACCATGAGTGACATGATACTTGCACATTACGTTGGGGTTCCTCTGAGAAGGATCGGTCTGAATGAGCTTAGGCCATCAAGTGTCTCTAATCTTACCGATGGGTAATACATTGTCTAAGGCATCGATGCAGAAATTGTATTCTGATAATCGGGGTGCCTCCACTGGTCCCGAATGCCTATTGAACCCGGTCTTACTCATTAGTCCCCGAGAATTTTGACCTCGATCTGCTCTTCGGTCATTTCGAGGTATGTTGTGCCTCGAAGTATTCCTTCTATCTTTGACGTATGGCTGATACCTCTCCTTGTGCAATCTTGGCTCTCTATCTACATTTCTCAATTCTTTTGCTAATAGCCTATTTGGAAAAACTGAGCCCGAGGGAACTCTCAACTAGTCGTCCACGACCCTGATTTTTTACTGGTACCTGTTATACACTTCGCCCAAGTCACGGTGGGATACTCGATCAAGTTTTGTTTCAGCTTCCTTGAAGCTATCAAGCTTCGTTCATTCAGCCTCTGAGTGAAGGCTTGCACGACCCAGGCATCGGAGATTCGCGGTAACTCCATTTGCTTCATCTGTAAATGGGAGACGAACTCCTCAACATCTCGTTCTCTCTTTGCTTAATTTTGAACACATCGGACTTCCTTGTTGCAACCTTTATGGCACCAGCATGTGCCCTTACAAATGAGTCTTCCAATATGGCAAGCAAATCAATAGAGTTTGGGAGCAGGTGGTGATGTGATCGTTTGGATCGGTAGTCTCGTTGTATTTTGAGATATCGGGCATTCGGAACTTCTTTCCAATAGGCTTTGGAGCCGCACTCAGTGGAATTGGTTTTTGTTCAAACTTCTTCGAATCAAGTCCCTTCAAAACCGGAGGTGCTCTCGGTATCCGGTCGACCCTCGAATTGTTGGTTTCTATTTTCTTATCATTGTCCTCTATCTTTTTTTATCTCGACTCGACCCTCTTAGTGATTTCCTCGAGCATCCTCACAATGGTAGGGTCAGTTCGTGACCCATTATTTCTTGATCTCTCTAGAGCTTGCTCAACTCGAGGAGCTATTTTTGGTCCTGCTATGTTTAGAGTCTTTTGCTGACTCTGTAACTGTGCGATAGCAACTTGTTGTGCTTGCAACATTTCAAAGGTTACTTTTAGGCTGACCTCTCTTTCTTCTCGAGCATGTGTCCTTTGCACGTCATTTTGGTCCCTTCCGCGTACACTTCCTTCAGTATCAATGCCCAAATCGACGTGCAAAGCACTATGAGAACCAACGTCGACGAGGTTAGGTGCTGGTGCTACCCCATGGTTGAGCGGTGGCACACCGGCCCCTAAAGTAGTTGCATTATTTTCTCCATGGAATCTGAGACCGTCGTTTCCATGTGTTTTTGCTGAGTTAGACATATTTTAACCTGAAATCAAGGAATCTTTGGACAAGAAAAAGTGTGAAGACAAACACGTGTTATCAGAAAACTAGCACCAACATAATCACTATTATTGTCACGCCCCAAAGCTGAAGGACGAGACCGGCGCCTAACCGAATGATCCCGATCAGGCGGACCTGGTTTGCCTTTCCTACCCGACGCGTTGCCCCGTGTCTACAATATACATTGTCTCTTATGAATTAGCCAATTTAAGTTCAAAGTACGATTTACAACATAAGTTCATTTCCTCTTTTAACTTTCAACATTTGATAATCCAACAACATATATATAAACATATAACCTTTCCAATACGGACCACGATTTCGACCGAACATAACTACTGCCCAAAATACATGTATACAACCCACACAGTGTCTACGGAGCCTCTAAGAGTACTAGGAGATTTACATAAACCTTCCGACAATAAGGCCCCGTCTATACCTTATACAACATAAGCAAAAGAGAGTGATATAGTCCACACATGGCCCCAAGAGGAAATGGGGCTCACCAGAACTGCTAAAGAGATGAAGAGGAAGCACCACTAACGGCAGACGAAGCTACCTGCTATAGAACCACCTACATCCATATTAAAGATGTAGCGCCCCCGGAAAAAGGAATGTTAGTACCATTGAATAGTACTAGTATGTATAAACAAACTTCACTCTAAGTAAAATCAAGCAATGCACAGATAGAAGGCAGTCAACGAAATAAAACAAATATTGCACAGAGATACAGAGACTCACAAATGAGATTTTCACAGATTCTTATTTCAACACAATCATACTCCGCCCTTATTCCATCTCAACAACCCACCCTTATTTCTTCCTGATGCAGCGCGCAACCCGACCCCACCGGACAATCACATTTCAGCCTTATTTCGTTCTGTCATGGCGCGCAATCCAATCCCACCGTACAATCACTTTTCAGCCTTATTACATTTTGTTGCGGCGCGCAGCCCGATCCCACCGTATAATCACATTCCACCCTTATTACTTCTCATATCACCCTTATTCCTCCTGTTGCGGCGTGCAACCTGATCCCATCGTACAATCTCATTTCACAGCAACAATAACAACCCACAATTCAATCACAAGGATTTTCATCGACAAGAATATAAATTCATTACAACCAACAATCCGTATGAAGTCAAAGCCACAATAATCCTTTCCAAACAACGAGTCATATACGATATTGCCATAGTCATTTAGTTCAATAAAATCAATCCACAACTCCTTTTCATCACTTGTCACACAACTCTTAGCACTTAGATACATTCACACATTAGGGTTCGTTATCATTCTTTCATACCAACATATTCAAGAATTTAACGAACCTTGCACAAGATAGAGTAATCACAATGAAATCACCTTTTACAATCTCATATAGCATGGTGGCATAGCAATCAACTAAGACAATCAGAGAATAGAATCTTACGTCTCTACACATTAGAACAACCAATTCACATATGCATAAGCAAGGAATTCATACCGAATACTTAGACACCAAAAAGGCGACTCTACAAAGCTTAAAGTTAGCCATACATACCTCGAGTCGAAATTTCCTTTATTTTCTATCACAATTCACCGAACTGTCTAGCACCGTCAATTTAGTTCACAATGCGACACATTTACCTTAGAATTAGTAATCTTGAATTCATTTGGACATTTTATCAAACACTATGTGATCCCTTAGATTAACTATACCCTTTTTAGTGAAAGATTACTCTAACTTGCTTCCCTTTACTATGTTATGGAAGATCATTCACATGCATGCAAGGTCTCAACTTTCATTCTCAAGAACCAACCTATGTGTGTTTTATTCTTAACAAAAATCTTAGAGTTTGGGGAAATAGGGTGAAGACTTACCTCTTATAGTGAAGAAGATGAAGATTAGTCGATAATTTCCGGGCCTGAGTAGAGATGATGGACCAATTTGATGAAGAAGAAGACTTTCTCTCTCTAAATCCACTCTCCCTTCTCTCTATTTTAGTCAGATAGGTGTTAAAAATGAAGGGGAGGGGAGTTTTATTAAACTAGGGGTCAGGTTTTAAAATCAGAAATTAGAAGCCTCGAAGCAGGAAATGCGGTCATGAATGCAATCGCATTCCTGCTATGCGACCCGCATTCCTATCGCATAGATGGCCCTCAGCTGGGCCAAAAGGAAAATCAGGCTGCCTAGGTGTGCGACCACTATGCGGTCTGCATACCTGTTATGCGATTGCGTAGTGCGTTTCATAACCTTCTCCGCTAAAATGGAGGTGCAATGATGCGACTACTATGGGGTCCGCATTCCCAAAATGCGATCACATCTTGGGCCGCATAGTTGTCCTCAAATTGGACAGAAGTTTGTCAAGGTATGCGACTACTATAAGGTCCGCATACCTGATCTGCGATCGCATAGTGGACCGCAGACCTGCGCAATCCTCGAAAATTTTATCTTTTAAGTCCTGGGGTACTTTTTACTTCAAAAAGGTCCGTTTTTAAAAATTTCTAAAGTTATAACAACATGGGAACCTACCCGGGCATCGTTTTTTTTAGACATGAAATTTTATGGGTCTTCACATTCTCCCCCACTTAAAATCATTCGTCCTTGAATGAGGATCGGGGAATCATTTTGAAAACACAATATGCTAACCCCCAATGTTCACTAACTCCGATATTTTCTGAAAATTTTGCCAGAGTTTCCTTTGTAAATAGGCCTATCCATCTGTCAGATAGCCCCCAAAACACATAATTCCACGCATTCCCAATTGTTCTAACAACTTGAACATAATTTGGTTACCTCATCAAATTGTATATAATTCAATTACTTCAACATGCTATACATAATTCAGTTAATGCCACAAACTTGCATATCATTCAACTATCACATGAGTTGCACATAATTCAGCTATTTCAAGGATTTGCAAATGATCCAACTATTCATAACACCTACAAATGTAGTACAAATTTGAGAAGTCACAATAGTAGGATAATTAGGGGAGTGGGGTGTTCTTGCACAAAATTGACACAAAGGTGTAATTCCTTAGAGATAGAAGTTCTCACGACCACTACTAGACTTATTCAAACAAATAGGGATATTTCTCTTTCATTTCATTTTCTGCTTCCCACGTGGATTCCTCGACTTGTTGACTTCGCCATAACACTTTAACATAAGCAATCTCTTTGTTTCTCAATCTACGGACTTGCCTATCAAGTATAGCAACCAGAACCTCTTCATATGGCAATTCTTCATTAATTTCAGTGGTCCCAACCGGCACGATGGTAGATGAATCTACAATTACCTTCTTTAGCATGGACACATGAAACACTGGGTGCACCGATGACATTTCAGGGGGCAATTCCATCATATACGCTACTTGCCCTATCCTTTAAGCGATTTGATATGGCCCGATATACCTCGGGCTCAATTTCCCTTTCTTCCAAAACTGCATCACTACCTTCATGGGATACACCTTCAAGAATACCCAATCATCTACTTGGATCTCCAAATCTCTACGACGAACGTCCGCATAGGATTTCTGATGACTCTGAGTAGTTTTCATCCTCTCCTGAATGACTCTAACTTTTTCCATATATTTATGCACAAGATCTGGTCCTAGCAATTTCGCCTCACCAACCTCAAACCATCCAATCGGAGACCTACACCTCCTTCCATGCAGTGCCTCAAATGGGGCCATCTGAATACTAGCATAGAAACAGTTATTGTAAGAAAACTCTATAAACCGCAAGTGATCATCCCAACTACCCTTGAAATCTAAAACACAAGCTCATAGAATATCTTCAAGCGTCTGAATAGTCTGCTCCGCTTGACCGTCCGTCTGAGGGTGGAAAGTCGTGCTGAGATTTACCTGAGTACCCCAAACCTTGCTGAAATGTCCTCCAAAAGTTAGTTGTGAATTTGGCCGCTCGATCCGAGATAATAGAAACTAGAGTGCCATGGAGTCTGACTATTTCTTTGAGATACAACTGAGCATACTGTTCTACAGTATCGGTGGACCTGACTGGCAAGAAATGTGCTGACTTCGTGAGCCGATCCACTATTACCCAAATTGAGTCGAACTTGCGTTGAGTGCGGGGTAACCCTACCACAAAGTCCATATTTATAATTTCCCATTTCCATATCGGTATTTCCATAAGCTGCGTCAACCCACCGGGCTTCTGACGCTTGGCCTTCACTTGCTGACATTCGGACAACTAGTCACAAGGTCCGCCACACACCTCTTCATACCTTTCCACCAGAAAATCTCCTTGAGATCGTGATACATTTTCGTAGAACCTGGGTGTACAGAATACCTAGAAGTGTGAGCCTCTGCCATAACTCTCTCTCGAAGATTATCCACATCCAGAACACATAGCCTCGATTGGCACCGCAAAATACCGTCATCATTGCCGAGTGAAAATGCTGAAGTCTTGTGATTCAAAATTGCTTCCCTTGACTGTGCCAAAGTCGGATCCCTGAATTGCTTTCTCTTGACTTCCTCTACAAGCGAAGACTCTGCTCCATTACGCACCACGACCTTCCCCTCATCTGAGGCCGAAAGACAGACCCCTAGACTGGCCAACTGAAAAATGTCCCGAGCCAAAAGCCTCTGACCGGCTTCCAAATTGACCGATCTACCCATTGATTTTTTACTAAGAGCGTCGACTACCACATTCGCCTTTCCTGGATGGTACAAGATATTCATATCATAATTCTTGAGCAATTATAACCACCTCTACTGCCTTAAGTTCAACTCCTTCTATTTGAATAGATACTAAAGACTTTTGTGGTCTATGAATACGTCCACATGGACCCCATAAAGATAATGCCGCCAGATTTTGAATGCAAACACAACCGCTGCGAGCTCCAAATCATGCGTCGGATAATTCTTCTCGTGATTCTTGAGCTGTCTAGAAGCGTATGCTATTACTTTACCATGTTGCATCAATACACACCCCAAACCAACTCTCGAAGCATCACAATAAACAACAAACCCCTCTGAACCTTCTGGCAAGGTCAACACTGGCGTCGAAGTCAATCTCGATTTCAATTCCTGAAAACTCTTTTCACAAGCATCGGACCACTGAAACTTAATCGCTTTCTATGTCAGCTTGGTCAATGGGGAGGCAAGATTAGAGAATCCCTCTGCGAACCTCCGATAATACCTAGCTAGACCCAAGAAACTGCGAATCTCTGTCGGGCTCGTTGGTCTAGGCCAATCCTTCACCGCTGCAATCTTTTGGGGATCAACCTGAATCCCTTCCCTAGAAACAACATGGCCCAAAGAGGTGACTAATTCTAGCCAAAATTCACATTTCGAATACTTGGCATACAACAGGTGCTGATGAAGTGTTTGTAGAACTGCCCTGTTGTGATTAGTATGATCTTCCCGACTTCGCGAATAAACAAGGATATCATCAATGAAGACTATCACAAAAGAGTCAAGAAACGGATTGAAAACTCGATTCATAAGATCTATAAAAGCGGCTGGGGCGTTGGTTATCCCAAAAGACATTACCAAATATTCAAAGTGCCCATAACGAGTCCTGAAGGCGGTTTTAGGAATATCCTGCTCCCTGATCTTCAACTGGTGATACCCGGACCGTAAATCAATATTTGAGAAGAACCTAGCACCTTGCAATTGATCGAACAAGTCATCTATCCGAGGAAATGGATATTCATTCTTGATGGTGACCTTGTTGAGCTGCCGATAATCAATACACATCTGAAACGATCCATCCTTCATTCCGAAAAAAAGAACCGGTGCGCCCCAAGGCGATACGCTTGGCCGAATGAAACCCCTTTCTAATAGATCTTTCAATTGTTCTTTTAACTCTCTATGTTCTGTTGGCGCCGTCCTTTAAGGTGGAATAGATATTGGCTGCGTATATGGAAATACATCAATCCCGAAATCGATCTCTCTATCGGGTGGAGTTCTAGGAAGCTCATCCGAAAATACCTCAAGAAATTCATTCACAACTAGCACGGACTCGGGAGCAGGCACCTCTGAAGTGGTGTCCGCAACCCCGACCAAATGATAGATTCACCCCTTCCTGATCATCTTGGAGGCCTTAAGACAGGAAATAAACCTACCCCTCGGCATAACATCATTCCCTTTCCATTCAATAACTGGCTCATTAGGAAACTCGAGGCTCATAATTCTGGTTCGGCAGTCGAGTATAGCAAAGCACGAGTAGATCCAATCCATCCCCATAATTACATCAAAATCTATCATTTCTAACTCAATAAGATCGACCGTGGTATCCCGACCACACACCGTGACAACACAATTCCTATAGACTCGTGCGGCCATAATAGAATCATCAACCGGAGTCGACACTGAGAACGGCTCATGAAGTTGTTCGGGTTCTATCCCAAAACTCGAAGCAATAAATGGAGTAGCATATGACAATGAAGATCTGGGTTCAATAAGAGCTTAAACATCATGTGTTTGAACAGTCAGAATACCTATGACAACATCTGGAGAAGCCTCAGCACACTGGCGACCACTCAAAGCATAGAATCGACTGGGTCCCCCTTGACCCCGTGCTCTACCCCTAGCTGCACCGCGCCCTGCTGGTGCTGGAGGGTGTGCTGAAGACGTAGCGGCTGACGAACTGGATGGCTGAGGAGTACCCCTACATGTGCCCTGACTAGGTGCACGACAGTATCACTGAACATGGCCCCTCACTACGCATCTATAGCCTACCGGGATATCCAAGTAACAAGGGTCAGAATGAAACCTCCCACACTTAGGGCATGGGGCCCTCCGCTGCTGCCAGAACCTCCCACCTGAACGACCCGAGTGATGGAACCTCTTGCTATCTAAACCTGGTCCAAAGCGACCTCCTTGCTGATAACCGTACCCTGATGGCGGTGCACTAGCTGAGGACTGAGCATATGACTGAGATGGCCCTAATAACCCTCTCCCAAGGGCTGATCCCACGCCTCCAACTGAACTCCTAGGGTTTCCCGCTGGCCGAGACCTACTACTACTCTCTCTCTCCATTCTTATCTTATATTTTCGAGCCTCCGTAGCCTGGGCGAATCCCACAATCTTCCCATAGTTCATATCTGAGTACAAAGCGGCTGTAGCAGCCTCATTGATAACCAAAGGACCAAGGCCCTGAACAAACCGACGAACTCTTGCCTCCATAGTCGGTATCATGTGGATAGCATACTTGGACAAGCGCAAGAACTCCATATGATACTCCCACACACTCATGTTGCCCTGCTTAAGGACCTCAAACTCTACAGCACATGTTGCCCTAGTCTCGGTGGGCAAGAAATGATACATAAAAACATCTACAAACTCATCCCACCTCGCCGGAGGGCTCCCCTCTCCACGGGAACTCTCCCACATCTCGAACCATGAATATGTCGCTCCCTTTAGACAATAGAAGCTAATTCAACTCCCTTTGTCTCAGTAGCCATCATCACTCGGAGAGTCTTGTACATTTCATCTATAAAATTCTGAGGATCGGCCTCTGTGTCGGTGCCTGTGAACTCTGGAGGGGCTAACCGCATAAACTGGTTGACCCTGGAACCTGAAGAATCCCCTTGCTCACTCGAGGGTGAAGGGGCAATATTTGATCTCTAGGCCTGAGAGGCCACCAACTGCGTCAACATCTGAATAGTTCCCCTGATGTCCCCATCAGAAATACCGGGACCCAAAGTTGGGGCTGGAGGAGGATCAGGAATATTAGCGGGAGGGATCGTAGCACCCTCCGCTAGAGTAGAACTTGAATAGTCTTGCCGAGAACGGAAGAGTCAGGCTGATTCATGGTCGGGGAATTGTCCTCACCCGCACCATCAGATTGAGAATTTATGGCCACACATGGGGTGGCATTGGCCTCTAGGCCGAGTCGGGCTCTCTTCTTGGGTGCCATTTACAGAAAACTGGAACATCACACGAGTTAGAGATAGACAACCTCACCTTTCACCACATCGCACTATATAGAATAGCAATAAGTGGGTACTTTCCTAAATGTCCATGCATCCCCCAAATTATAGATGTGGTCGACAACACACCGATAAGAAGGGCTCTACTAGAAACAGCTCCGAGACATCCTAGGACACTTTTAAAACCTTAGGCTCAGATACCAATTTTGTCACGCCCCAAAACTGAAGGACGAGACCATCGCCTAACCGAATGATCCCGGTCAAGCGAACCTGGTTTGCCTTTCCTACCCGACGCGTTACCCCGTGTCTAAAATATACATTGTCCGATATGAATTAGCCAATTTAAGTTCAAAGTACAATTTACAACATAAGTTCATTTCCTCTTTTAACTTTCAACATTTGATAATCCAAAAATATATATAATACATACAACTTTTCCAATACGGACCACGATTTTGACCAAACACTGCTACTTCCCAAAATATATGTATACAACCCACACAGTGTCTACGGAGCCTCTAAGTGTACTAGGAGATTTACATAAACCTCCCGGCAACAAGGCCCCAGCTATACATTTTACAACATAAGCAAAAGAGAGTGATATAGTCCACACACGGTCGCGAGAGGAAATGAAGAGGAGGCACCACTTACGCGGACGGAGCTACCTGCTATAGAACCACCTACATCCATATAAAATATGTAGCGCCCCCGGCAAAAGGGACGTTAGTACCATTGAATAGTCAACGAAACCAAACAGTTATTGTACAGAGATACAAAGACTCACAAATGAGATATTCACAGATTCTTATTTCAACACAATCATATTACACCCTTATTCCTTCTTAACAACCCACCCTTATTTCTTCCTGTTGCGGCGTGCAACCCGATCCCATCGTACAATCTCATTTCACAGCAACAATAACAGCCCACAATTCAATCACAAGGATTTTCATCAACAAGAATATAAATTCATTACAACCAACAATCCGTATGAAACCAAAGCCACAATAATCCTTGCCAAACAACGAGTCATATACGATATTTCCATAGTCATTTAGTTCAATTAAATCAATCCACAACTTCTTTTCATCACCTGCCACACAGCTCTTAGAACTTAGATACATTCACACATTTGAGTTCATTATCATTCTTTCATACCAACATATTCAAGCATTTAACGAACCTTGCACATGATAGAGTAATCACAATGAAATCACCTTTCACAATCTCATATATCATGGTGGCATATCAATCAACTAAGACAATCAAAGATTATAATCTTACGTCTCTACACATTAGAAAAACCAATTCACATATGCATAAGCCAGGAATTCATACTGAATGCTCAGACACCAACAAGGCGACTCTACAAAGATTAAAGTTAGCCATACATACCTCGAGTGGAAATTCCATTTAATTTCTATTACAATTCACCAAACCGTCTAGCACCGTCAATCTAGTTCACAATGCGACACATTTACCTTAGAATTAGGAATCTTGAATTCATTTGGAGATTTTATCAAACACTATGTGATCCCTTAGATTAACTAAACCTCTTTTAGTGAAAGATTACTCTAACTTGCTTCCCTTTACTAGGTTATGGAAGACCATTCACATGCATGCAAGATCTCAACTTTTATTCTCAAGAACCAACCTATGTGTGTTTTATTCTTAACAAAAATCTGAGAGTTTGGAGAAATAGGGTGAAGACTTACCTCTTATAGTGAAGAAGATGAATATTACTCGATAATATTCGGGCCTGAGTAAATATGATAGACCAATTTGATGAAGAATAAGACTTTCTCTCACTAAACTCACTCTCCCTTCTCTCTATTTTAGTCATATAGGTGTTAATAAATGAAGGGGAGGGGTGTTATATTAAACTAGGGGTCTGGTTTTAAAATCAGAAATTAGAAGCCTCGAAGCAGGAAATGTGGTCAGGAACGTGATCGTATTTCTGCTATGCGATCCGCATTCCTATCGCATAGATGGCCCTCAGCTGGGCCAAAAGGAAAAACAGGTTGCCCAAGTATGCGACCACTATACGGTCCGCATACCTGTTATGCGATCGCATAGTGCGTCGCATAACCTCCTTCACAAAAAAGAAGGTGCAAGGATGCGACAGCTATGCGCTCCGCATTCCCAAAATGCGATCGCATCTTGGGCCGCATAGCTATCCTCAAATTGGACAGAAGGCTTTCCAGGTATGCGACCACTATGAGGTTCGCATACTTGATCTGCGATCGCATAGTGGACCGCAGACCTGCTCAATCCTTGAAATTTGTATCTTTTAAGTCCCGGGGTACTTTTTACTTCAAAAAGATCTGTTTTTAAGAATTTCTACAGTTATTACAACATGGGAATCTACCGGGGAATAATTTATTTTAGATATGAAATTTTACGGGTCTTCACAATTATCTTTAGCCCCACGGTGGGCGCCAAACTATTTACCTCGAAAATGGTTTTAATAATTAAATTTGATTTGTGGTTCTAAAAATATGTCATTTATTCCAATACTAGTAAATAAGCAAGAAATACTGAGTGTAAGTAGGAAGAAATGATATAACCAAACCAGTATTGTCAAAAGAATGGGGGGCCTCGAGCTTGATAACCTCTGTGTCTCGAGGTCAGTTAATAGCAATAAATTATGAACAATAAAGCTGAAGAATAATCTTGAGCACAGTAAACGAGAAAAGCAGAGTAGAATATTCTATTGCAGCGAATGATGAATTCTTAGAAATGATTAGAGTCTCCATTATATAGGAGGGGAAAATACATTTTTATTTAATGTAAAAATATATTATTGGTACATATATAACTGCCTAGTACGGATTTGTACGAACCAATCCTGTGATTTGGGCCTTGACCTATATGTCCTTGAGAAATTACCGCTTTTTCTTTACTGTCATCAATTTTGCACTGCCTCGAGGTAGGCCGCGTCGGGCCTTCGATGTGCTCTCTTGAGGTCTGCATTTTGAGATCGGGCTCGCACTTTACTTCGAGCCTTTTGATCTCGGGCTCGGAACACAACAAAGACTTCAAAATTGGACTCCTCCAATTTCGATCGTATATAGGTTGAATTCTCGAATTGATATTAGAATCCTTTGCTGCTGACCATCTAAACTATTGAGATTGTTGGTATGTAATTTGAGAAGTTATACTGCAAGTTTTGGTAAAGTTTACAGTGGTTGGTTTAGAATTCTCTTTGTCGTGTTGTCAAAAGGTTCAAGAAGATCGGGTTCCAGATTACTTTAAGGTCTTAACAGTCAGTTGGTGTTCTTTGTGTTAATTACTAATCAGTGTTTGGGTCAGCACCAACACAGTTTGGAGCTGCAATTTCTGCACATTTCAGCTGTAGTTTCTTGCTTTGTTCTGCTTAAACTTTTGCACCTGTTGGTTGTCACGTTTTTGCATAGTTTTAGCCTATTTTGTGCATTGTTTCAGCTGCAAAAGCTGCCAAGTTAAATCTGTAGCTTGGTATGGTACTGCTGATCCTGACTGCTAGTATCTGGAAAAATCTAAGCAATCTTTAAAGTATTGTTGTGAGTTTGAAGGTTGGCTATACATTGAATTGGTTATATTTGAGTTTTGTTTGTTGAAGCTACAAGTTGTGATGTTCCAAGTAGACTGTCTGTTGTCTAGAAGTTAAACCAACGAACATATGATAGCGTAGGCCGTGTTTGATCAGTTTTTTGTGTTTTGACATCAAATTTAAATAGATTCAGTTGTAGTTTGCACAATTTGTGTATACGGTCAATACCGGGGACCCCGATATCGAGGAATCTATGGCATGCCAAGCCCAATCTCTAGAGGCTTGATGGAGAGTCTGAAATCCGACCCCGAAGTGCATACCTCGAGAAAGTATATCGAAGGCCCATCGCGGCCTACCTCGAAGTAGTGTAAAATCAATGATCGTCATGGAAAGGCGGGATACTCTCAAGGACACGTGGTCGGAGTTGATAAGGTCTGCAAGAGATAGGACAAGTCCGTACTAGGCCATTATACAACTGTACCAATAGCATTTCTTTGTCATAATTAGACATGTACTATGTTGGGATTCATCCCTCCTATATAAAGGGGACCCCAAACATTCTTGTAAAAAACAACATTTACTGCAGTAGAATATTATCTCCTTTTTTCGTGCTCAACACTATCTCTCGAATTTATTATTCTTCATTAGTGTTCCTCATTTACTGTTCTTCATTTATTGCTATTATCTGACCTCGAGGTCCCCGATCCTAGTGAGTTCGAGGCCCCAGTTCAGTGACAATAGTGGGTTGGCTATCACATTTTCCTTACTTACACTTATCATTTCTTGATTATTAACTAGTATTAGGATAAATCACACATTTTTAGAACCACAAATTAAATATAATTTTTAAAACCATTTTCAAGGTAAATAGTTTTGCGCCCACCGTGGGACTAAAAATAATAGTGATTGTTTTGGTGATAGTATTCTCAAAACACAAGTTATTTTTCACACTTTTTCTTGTCCAAGATTCTTTGATTTCAGGTAAAAAAATGTCTAACTCAACAAATGCACATGGAAACAACAGTCTTAGGCTATATAGAGAGAACAATGCAACAACCTCAGTCGCCGGTATGCCATCAAAAAACCCTAGGGTAGCACCAGCACCCATTCCCGTCGATGTAGGTTCACGCAATGCTTTGCATGTCGATGTGGACATTGATACTGACGAAAGTGTGCGCGGAGGTGACCAACGTGACGCCCAAATAACACAAGCTCGGGAATGAAGAGAAGTTAGTTTGCAAGTAATTTTTGAAATGTTACAAGCACAACAAATGGCTATTGGTCAACTACAAATCAACAAAAGACCCCGAGCACAACAGGATATGAATCAGCTCCTCGAGTTGAGCAAGCACCAAAAGGATCGAGCAATAATGGGCCAGGAACAGACCCCACTATTATGAAAATGCTCGAAGACCTCACCAAAAGGACCGAGTCGGGAGAAAAGAAGATAGAGGCCAACGACAAAAATGTGGAAACCTATAATTCGAGGATCGACCAGATTCCGGGCGCACCTCCGATTTTGAAGGGGGTTGATTCGAAAAAGTTCATGCAGAAACCATTTCCATCAAGTGTGGGTCCGAAGCCCATTCCGAAGAAGTTCAGGATGCCCGATATCCCAAAGTATAACGGGACCACAGATCCCAATGAGAATATTACCACCTGTACTTGTGGTATAAAAGTAAATGACTTAAAAGACGATGAGATCGAGTCCTTCTTGTTGAAGAAACTTGGGGAAACATTGTCCAAGGGGGTCATGATGTGGTATCATAACCTCCCCCTGAACTTAATATATTCGTTTTCCATGTTGACCGACTCTTTTGTAAAGGCACATGCTTGTGCCATTAAGGTCGCTACAAGGAAGTCTGATCTCTTAAAAATTAAACAAAGAGAGAACGAGATGATAAAGGAGTTCATATCCCGCTTTCAGATGGAACAAATGGAATCACACCCGGTCTCCAATTACTGGGCAGTGCAAGCCTTTACCCAGGGCTTGAATGAACGAAGCTCGATAGCTTCGAAGCAGCTAAAGCAAAATTTGATCGAGTATCCCGCCGTAACTTGGGTGCATGTGCACAACAGGTATCAATCGAAAATTAGGGCCGAGGATGACTAATTGGTAGCCCCCTCGGGCTCAGTATACCCAAGCAAGCTATTAGCAAAAGAGTCACGGAATGCAGAAAGGGAGCCGAGACCGAGCAAGGAAATATACCAATCATATGTCGAAGACCGAAGAAGCACTTTGAGGTGTAATATACCTCGAAATGATCGAAGGGTAGATCGAGGCAAAAGTTCTCGGTGACCCATGAGCTAAACCGGGTTCGACATGCACATAGGGCCGTTGGAGGCACCCCTATTGTCAGAATATAACATCAACACCGATGCATCAGACGTTGTATCAGCCATAGGTAATATCAGAGATACCAGGTGGCCAAAACCGATGCAGTTAGATCCTTCCCAAAGGAACCCCAACTTAATGTGCAAATACCATAGCACTCACGGTCATAGGACCGAAGATTGTAGACAGCTTCGAGAAGAGGTAGCCCGACTGATCAACGAAGGGCACCTTCGAGAGTTCCTCAACGTTCGAGCCAAAAGTCACTTTCGAAAAAGAGAGGCGAACAGGAAGAACAAACAAGAGGAGATCCAGTACATCATTCACTTGATAATGGGAGGAGTCAACATCCCGCAGGGGCCCGTGTTCAAACAAACAAAATTATCCATCACAAATAAAAAGCAGACTCGGAGCTACATACCTGAATATGCTCTTACATTCTGCGAGGAAGACATCGAGGCCCTATCTGAGCCTCATAATTATGCACTGGTAATTTCTTTTCTTTTGAATATAGTTCAAATTAAATGTGTGCTCGTGGATCCAGGTAGGTCGGCCAACATAATCAGGCCGAGAGTTATGGAGCAGCTCGACTTGCTCGATCAGATCATTCCCCTTATCGAGTCCTCAACGGATTCAACATGGCGAGTGAGACAACAAAGGGGGAATCATCCTCCCAGTCAGCATGGCCGGTACAATTCAGAACACCAAATTACATATCATCAAAGGTGACATGAGGTACAATGCCTTACTTGGAAGGTCGTGGATACATAGCATGAGGGCAGTTCCATCAACTCTTCATCAAATGATGAAGTTTCAGATGCAACAAATTCAACAGTCAAAGAGCTCGAACATGACGTATTGATCGAACATCTTCCAGATCGAAAGGTATACTCGGGAATGGGACTAACACCCGAACTAAGGAAAAAACTCATTCAATTTCTTATTGACAACATTGATTGCTTCGCTTGGTCCCACTTTGACATGACAAGGATCCCGCCAGAGATAACAACCCATCGACTAAGTGTCGACCCCAGGTTCAAACCATTGAAGCCAAAAATGAGACCTCGGTCTGAGGTAAAGCATGCATTCATCAAGGACGTGGTAACAAAACCTCTCAAAATAGGATCCATTAGGAAAGTAAAATACCCTGAAGGGCTAGCTAACGTAGTAGTAGTCCCTAAAAAGGGAAATAAATTGAGAATTCTTTAGTCACGAAGACACTTGTTAAAACCACTCTGGTGCGGATTCTTTAGTCTGAAGAGTGATCAGAGCAGGTTACTATTGGGATAGTATGGAAAAGGATACCAAGTTATTTATTCAAGGATGTGACAAATGCAAAAGTTTTGCACCGATGATTCACCAACCCGGTGAACAACTACGCTCAATCCTAACCCCATGGCCATTCATGAAATGGGGGATGGACATCGTCGGCCCCCTACCAACGGCGCCAGGTAAAGTTAGATTTATCTTATTTTTGGCTGACCACTTCTCGAAATGGGTAGAAGCATATGTCTTCGAGAAGATACGAGAAAAGGAAGTCATTGACGTCATATGGGACCACATCATATGCCGATTTGCGATACCCTCCGAGATTACATATGATAATAGGAAGCAGTTCATCAGTAGCAAGGTGAAAAAAATTCCTCGAGCATCATAAAATCAGAAGGATCCTGTCGACGCCTTACCACCCAAGTGCAAATGGTCAAGGCGAGTCCACAAACAAAATCATCATCCAAAATTTAAAGAAAAGGTTAGAGTATGCGAAGTGGAAATGGACAGAAGTGATGCCCGAAGGACTTTGGGCATATTGAACAACTTCGAAGTCAAGCACAGGGGAGACCATGTTCTCTTTGGTATATAGGTCCGAGGCATTGGTACCAGTCGAGGTCGGAGAACCAAGTGCAAGATTTCAGCACGCCACCGAAGATTTTACCATAGAGGTTCCTGCTGAAGGTAGCCTTTTGAAGAAATCAGGCCAGGCAGATGTATGGTTAAAGCCTTTGATTGGCCTTGTTGAAAAGTCGAAGTTGGAAAGCCACGTCTCTCTTACATGGATGAATGAGATTGTACATTCATCTTTAAAGGTACACTTCATGTGTTTTTGCTTTTCAGAATTTAACTTTTACCCAAATCACATTTTCCTTTTTGTGCAGATCAATCCCATTGGCACAGAGATGATAAAAAGGATCGTGCATACAGAGCAGTTGATGACTACCATAACGAGGCACTGGAAAGAGCAATTCGAGAGTCTTCAACTTGACATGGAAGTCATTGAGGAGGAGAAATGTACCATGGAGCAGCAGGTAAGAGTCACGGCAGTGGAGTTGTCCATAGAGAAGGCTTCATCAAACCAGGAAGGCAAGGACAAAAATCGTCTTGAATCTTCATTCGCAGAACAACTTTCCTAAGCTTCTGATGAGATTAGAAGCTTAAAGGATTTATTGAACCAGAAGGAAGCTTACTCTGGGGAACTTGTTCAAATGCTCACACAAGCTTAATAGGATCTTTGTGAGTCCTCTAGTAAGGTTCAGTTCTTGGAGAGATCCCTTGCCCCTATACAAGCTTCCTATGATGCAGCTTTGGTTGAAAAAGATGAGTTGAGAGCTGAGATCGATCAATGGGCGAAGGATTACGAGGCTCTTGAGGACAAAGCAGTCATTGACGTAAGTTGGGCTTATTTGAATACCCGCATTGACTCATTAACGGAGGTAGGCCTGCAAAACATAGACTTAAAAGCTAAAATTGCTAATACTAAAGAGATAATCAAGAAGGACCGGCAAAGTCAAAGTTTCTCAGCACTAGATTTTAAAGTTTTTGAAGGTGATGAGATTGTACCTAGTGAAGTTGTTGCTCAACCCTCATCATCTCAAGCTGCTCTTCCTTCTGATGAAGTTAATCCCCCCAGTGAAAAGTGAAAGTGTTGTTGCCTTTCTTTTATGTGGAGAAAGAATTGGTGGTTTTACCCCCTGTCCCATTTGGGGGTAAAGTTTTGGGAAAGTCCGCAGGACAGTTTTGGGGTAATTTTGTATAAACAAAATAGGTTTAAACTAAGTTCACACTTAGTTTTAACCATCTTATAATATTAACTTCAAGTTTTTTGATCAACTTGTGTGTTTTGAGTTTCTGTCTTACTCTAAATATTTGCACAAAATGCTTTGATTTTTCGTGTCTTTTAGAAATAAACACGATCTATAAAAGATGGCCCTTTTATGAACGACACTTAATGAAGAAGATGTCTCAACTTCATAATGGTGTCAATATACGAAAAAGAAATATGAATACACATGTTCCTTTGAGTAGTGTTTTGAAGAAAGCTTTTGTATTATTTGAACTTTCGTAATACTTTACATGTGTTTGAGTTCATCTATGACTCTTTCATAAATGTTTTCTTTACAACAAATTTGAATAAATGCAAGGGTATAAATTATAACTCGTGACTAATTGCTACTTTTAACCTAAACATTAATTTACATCCACGAGTATGTTCTTTGTAGGTTTTTGAGTCAGGTTTGCATATTTTGCTCTTGACTTCGCTCTCAACTTTCAGTTTGTTGGGTAGTAGATTTCAGGCTTTAATTCTGACTTTTTCTAGTCTTCTTTGCCTTCCATATTATATAGTCCCCCAAGTGGTTGAACTTTGAAGTATGAAATCTCGAGCACCTGACTATTCCTTCCTTGCGGTCCTTTTCTTGAAAAGGAAAAACATACGGGACTCGAAGGTATATAGTTTAGATGATGACTGCTTAACCCTTTGAAATTTCCATCAGAAAGATTGTAACCCTAGACCGGGAATTAACTTACTTTTGTGTGTCTTTTCAGGTCTAATATCATTATTTTGTATCGGTTAGCTTTTTGTCTATCATTTATAATCGATAGTATAATTTTAACTGTACTAAATAAAAACGTATGTAAATGATACATAAATGTTGGTACTTCCTTTGCTTAAAAATAATACTTCTTTAAATGAACATCGTTCCAACTCGAGGGTAAGACCTTGCCATCCATGGTTTCAAACTCATAAGCAGCTTTTCCAGCAATGCCTCGCACTTTATAGGGTCCTTCCAATTTGGATTTAACTTTCCTGCTCCGGCAACTTTTGTTGATTGGAAAACTTTTTTAAGAACAAAATACCCAATTTTGAAATATCTGAGGTGAGGTTTTCTGTTGTAGTACCGCTCTATAATCTGCTTTTGTGCTGCCATGCGGACTAAAGTGGCCTCCCTCCTTTGCTCAAGTAAAACTAGATTTGTTCTTAGTTCGTCATTGTTTGACTCTTATGTTGCTAATGTGAATCTCGTGCTTGGTTCACCAGTTTCTACTGGAATTAGAGCCTATGAGCCGTAGACACGTGCGAATGGAGTCTCTCCTGTGGCTGTTTATTTAGTAGTTCTATAAGCCTATAACACTCCTTGTAGCTCTTCAGGGAAACTTCCTTTTGACTTCTCTAGTCTCTTCATAAAATTATTTGATGATGATTTTATTTGTTGACTCAGCTTGTCCATTAACCACGGGGTGATAAGGTGAAGAGGTTATATGTTTAATTGTCCAACTTTGGAAGAATTCTGTGATTTGCGAGCCTATAAATTGCGGGCCATTATCACATACGATCTCTTTTGGAACTCCAAAGCGACATATGATATTCCGCCAAATGAAATTCTTCACCTCTTTCTCTCGTACCTATTTAAAGCACCTGCTTCTACTCATTTTGAAAAATAATATGTTAATACTAGTAGAAACCATACCTTTCCTTTGGCTTGTGGTAAGGGTACTACTATATCTATTCCCCACTTCATAAACGGCCACGGGGATATAATCGGATGTAATAATTTTGCGGGTCAATGAATATTGTTATCATAGCGTTGATATTTATCGCATTTAGCTAAAACAATTTCCGCATCTTTCTCCATTTTAGGCTAGTAGTACCCTGCACTAATTAGAGCCTTAACTAGAGACCATCCACCTAAGTGATTTCTGCAATGTCCTTCATGAACTTCTTTCAACACGTACCCAGTTTGATTAGGTCTGAGGCACCTTGCTAAAGGTCCACCAAACATTTTGCTATATAAATTGTCTCGAATCGGATAGTATCAAGCGACTTTCCGTCGAAGTGCTTGAGACTCTTTCTTGTCTTAAGGTACAATCCCATACAACAAAAAATTTACAATTTTGTTTCTCCAGTCCCAAGTTAAATTATTGAATGTTACCTCGTGTTTATCTTGGTCGAGTGCTAAATGAAATAAATGTATTACAATAGCATTTTCTTCAGCCGTTACATCTGCTACTGAAGCTAAGTTAGCAAACGCATTTGCTTTTGCATTTTCCTCTCTCGGTATTTGCACGATCTTCCACGATTGGAGCTTCCTGAACAGTTCTCGTGCCTTTTCTAGATATTGCTGCACTCGAGTCTCTCTAGTGGTGTAAGTCCCTTACATATGATTTACCACTAGTTGAGAGTCACTCTTGATCACGATTTTCTCTATAGAGAGTTCTCGCGCTAGTTCCAGACCTACAATGACAGCTTCATACTCTGCTTCATTGTTAGTAATTGGGTAACATTTAATTGCTTGTCTTATCGTTTCACCTGAAGGTGGTATCAAGACAATTCCCAAACCGCCTACTTTGACATTAGAAGAACCGTTGGTAAATAAAGCCCATGTTCTTGGATTAGCTCCAATCAAAATCTGTAATTCCTTTTCTACTTCAGGAATTATTGTTGTCCTAGGTTGATAGTCAATATCATATTCACTTAATTCTATTGCCGACTTGGCTAATCTGCCTGGCAATTCTTGTTTATGTATAATATTTCTTAAGGGATATGAAGTTACGAAAGAAATTGGACGACACGGAAACTGTTGTTTCAATTTCCTAGCTGTCATGACCAAAGCTAAAGCTAGATTTTCTAGATGAGGGGATCTAGTTTCAGCATCAAATAATGATTTACTTACATAATAAATGGGAGATTGATTACCTTTGTCTTCCCTTACCAAGATTGCACTTACACCTACTTCTGCAACAGCAAGATAGGCGTACATTATTTCTCCATCCCTTGGCTTGGATAATAAGGGAGGACTTGATAGATAAGCCTTAAACTTTTTGAGGGCTTGTTGGCATTCTTCAGTCCACTCAAACTGATTCTACTTCTTTAACGCTGAAAATAATTTAAAACTCTTCTCTGAAGATCTTGTAATGAATCTTCCTAAAGCTGCAATCCTGCCTGTCAATATTTGAACCTTTTTTGTTTACTTGTGAGCACATCAGGTATTTCTTCAATAGCTTTAATTTGAGCAGGATTTACTTCAATGCCTCTATTAGATAGGAGAAAACCTAAAAACTTACCGGATTCAATGCTAAAGGCGCATTTTTCTGGATTTAGTTTCATATTATACCTGAAGTTCTCGAATGTCATTGAAAGATGTTGGAAATGGTCTTCGGCTTGTGTTGACTTGACCAACATATCATCTATGTATACTTCCATAATCTTCCCCAAATGTTCTTGGAACATCTCGGTCACCAGCCTTTGGTACGTGGCTCCAGCATTTTTCAAGCCAAAAGGCATGACATTTGTAACAGTAAGTCCCCCTGTTTGTAATAAAGGAAGTTTTTTCCTCGTATGAGGGGTCCATTTTTATCTGATTATAACCAGAATATGCATCTAGGAAGCTTAATAATTCGTGACCTGCGGTAGCGTCAATCATTTGATCTGTATGCGGTAAAGGAAATGAATCCTTTGGACATGCTTTGTTTAAATCAGTGTAATCTACAGATACTATCCATTTACTGTTCTTTTTAGGTACTACCACAGTATTAGCTAACCAATTGGCATATTTTACCTCGCGTATTGTACCTCTTCATAGATCACTTGATTTTTGAATGATCCCTACTTCATCTTCTTTTATTTGACAGGTACGAATGATGGGTCTTCATACAATTTATGAGTCATCACTTCCGGAGGTATACCTGTCATATCTGAATAGGACCATGCAGAAAAATCTGCATTAGATTTTAAATATTCAATCAACTTACCTCTTCTGACTTGGTTTAGCCTTGCTCCGATATGAATTCTTTGTTCTGGCCTTTGTTCGAATAATGGAACAGCTTGGAGTTCCTCAGTTTTTTTTTTTATGTTTTCATTTTCTTTTAGCTCCTAAATAACATCTGGTCTGGAATCCACGTCTGTCTACTTTGATGCAACCTCTTTTGATATTTGATTTACCGTATCTTTATCATTTGTTACCGTATCTGTTTGAGCTACTCCCGCATCTTTTACTTCTATTTCTGCATCTTTTTGACTCGAGTGTATCGCTGAGTTTATATTCCTCCAAATTTGTTGATCTCCTCGAATCTGCTAAATACCCCATTTTGAAGGGAATTTGATAACCTGGTGTAGTGTGGACGGTACAACGTCCATGTCATGAATCCATTGCTTTCCCATAATTACATTATAGGCCATATCCGTATCAATGACTTGAAATTTTATTTCTTTGATGACCCCCTTTGCGTAAGTACTTAACTCAATTTCTCATTTTGTAATGACAGTAGAGTTATCGAATCGAGATAAGGAACGCGCTTTTGGTTGTCACGGCCCGAAAGCCCACCTTCGGGCCATGACTGCGTCTAACGTTGAACCCGCTAGACAAGCCAACGTTTGAACTAAATAAAACTCAATAACAGCTAAAACGAACAAGATGACTAAGGCATCGATGGCCCACAATGAAATTTAACAATATAACCAAAATACAACATAGCACTTTCGAAATAAAACCCATATAAAAATCCCAGAACTGGTGTCACATACTCACGAACTGTCTAAGAGATTACTACAAACAAAAGGTCTGAAAATAAGTACATAGGACTGTCTTTGAAATACAAAGTAAGACAGCGCTGAAAGTGAATAGTAGAAGGTGATGTCAAGGCCCACGAACGTCTGAGGGTCTACCTCGATGTCTCCTGTGTGAACTGATGAGATGCTCCGACCGTCAGTGATCACCGGGTCCGACTGCGTAGTCTGCAGAACATAGAGAAGTGCAGGTGTGGAATCAGTACAACCGACCCCATGTACTGAGTAAGTGTCGAGCCTAACCTCGGCGAAGTAGTGACGAGGCTAGGACCAACAACAACATATGTACCTGTACAGTTTTATATAATAACAGGAAAGATGGCAACAGAAATAAGCAAGTAAGACAGATACGGGGAGGACATACTGGGGGTAAAAGGGACAACAATTGCTAGCACGGCAGAACAGGGCAGCAATTGATATGTAAAAGAAATAAAGGCAGGAATTTAACTTCTCAACAGATAATGAACAGAAAAAGGCACGGCATGTCCCCTCGTGCATAACCTCACAATCACTCGGCACGGAATGTCCCCTCGTGCATATATAAATAACGATCGGCACGGAATGTCCCCTCGTGCATATAAATAACACTCGGCACGGAATGTCCCCTCGTGTATAACCTCACAATCACTCGGCACGGAATGTCCCCTCGTGCGTATATGATAACACAAAGCAACAACCTAATGTGAAAGTCAACACTAAGAAGTCTGAAGTGCATGGAAATACATCAATACAATTCTATTGCCCCGGCAAGGAAAATCATCAATTACAACACCAACAAATGCCCGACAAGGGTCTCAACTATAACCAACCTCGCATCAGAATTACAATTTCAACAATGTAAGCCTCAACTGAAATAAATCACTCAATAACTCTTCACGTCATGAAACAACATCAAGGTATCACTTTTTAATTCACCAATTACTCACAGGGCGGAGAATATCAAGAACATAGTAAGTTTCATCACAAATGACTCACGGGCATGCTTGACCGCAACGCATAGGAACTTGTCTCCACGCCTATGCGTTGGAAATGAGTTACACATAGAAAGTAAGACTCTATACCTAATCCCTCAAGCTGAGGTTAAGCCAAACACTTACCTCGGCTCCAAAGAAAATGCAAGTCAAGCCTCAATCACAACCTTTCCTCTCGAATCCAACTCCGAATCGGGAATATCTAGACATAATGGATTTATTAACATCAATAAGTACTCAATAAACCAATTCCCAAGCCAAATTATACATTTCCTACTATTTTTCCGAGAATACTAAAATTCGACCCCAGGCCCTCACGTTCAGATTTTCAAAAATTCACGAAGGAATCAAGAACCCGGAGTCTAAGGATCGAAGTTATGTAATTTATACAAGGATTCATGGTCTAACATGGAAAATCCCAAAATCCTCAAGAACCCTAAAATTACTACCTAACTCTATGATTTTTAGATGACTTAGTAGTGATTTTAACTAGGAATCAGTTTTAAAATTAGAAGTTTATGGGGTTTTAACTTACCTCTTACAGTGGGTGGTCGTGGAAGGTGTTGCCCAAGCTTAGAGGCTCTCTAATGGAGGTTGAAGATGGATGAAATGAGAAAAACCCGAAATTTTGGGCATTTAAGAGGGGCTGCCAACAGGGGTTTCCGCACCTGCGACCTTAGGACCGCAGGTGCGGTCTCGCACCTACGAGGGAAATGATCACCCCTACGGAAGAAGGGCCTGGGACCCTGGGCTCACACCTGCAGAGTTGGGAGTCGCACCAGCGGTCCCGCTCCTGCAGAGGGAGGGTCGCGCCTGCGATGGAAGTCGCACCAGTGAAGGCTGGACCGCACCTGCGGTCACGTGTCTGCGGCCTGGTTCTCGCACCTGCAGACTTTGGGCAAGGGGGCTGGGGATCGCACTTGCGAGGCTAGGACAACAGGGGCGGTCCCGCACCTGCGGGGGAAATGATCACCCCTGTGAAAGAAGGGCCTGGGCTCGCACCTGCGGAGTTGGGAGTCGCACCAGCGGTTCCGCTATTGCGGCTGGGCAACCGCACCTGCGGTCACACCAGCTGTTGTGCACCAGTAGTGGTTTTTGATGGTTTTTGGCCTCACGCGGGGTCCGGGAGGCACCTGGGCCCACCCGATCCCCCGTCCAAAAATACCAACAGGTCCCAAATCATAAAACGGACTTGCTCGAGCTCACGGAACACTCAATACCAAGCTAAAACTCAGAATCACCCTCCAAAACCCCTAAATTCAACACTTAAGAACTTGAAATTCTAAGGTTCTATGACGCAGCGCCGGACTAACCCACACAACTCAGAACGACTTCAAATTTTGCAGACTAGTTATAAATGACACAACGGGACTACTCCTGGTTTCGGAATTTCATTCGGACCTCGGGAACATAAACTCACCTTTCAAGCCAAATTTCAAATTCTTCAAAAACCTCAAAACGTCATTAACTCCAGTTTTCCTCATTTTGATCCGAAACCAATCAAATCAAGTCCGTTTCACACAAAATTTCACAGATAGGGAAAATAACATATAATAAACCTGTCCCGCGCTCTGGAACCGCAATACGGGCCTGGTAACACGTCTTTCACATAATTACTCATTTTCACAATCCTTTATTATTTCCTGAAAACAATATTTTTTAAAAATTCATTTCTCCAGCTTGGGACCTCGGAATTCGATTCCAGGCATACGCCCAAGTCCCATATTTTCCTACGGACCCTCCGGAACCGTCACATCACGGGTCCGGGTCCGTTTACCAAAAATGTTGACCAAAGTGAACTTTATTCATTTGATTATCACAAATCCCGTTTTTCCTTCAATTTCAATATAAAGACTTCCCAGCGACACGCCCGGGCTGCACACGCATATCGAGGTGAGATCAACGGAGGCTTTAAGAGCCCTAGAACACAGATATAGCTAAAATTACTTAGGATGGCTGTTTGGGTCATCACAATCTCCACCTCTAAAACAAACATTCGTCCTCGAACGGACATAGAAAAGTACACGAGTCTGAGAAAAGATGGGGATAACGACTCCTCATGTCGGACTCGGACTCTCAAGTAGCTTCCTCGGCAGGCTGACCCCTCCACTGAACACGGACCGAAGGATAACTCATCGACCTCAACTGGCGAACCTGCCTATCTAATATGGCTATTGGCTCCTCCTCATAAGTCAGATCCTTGTCCAATTGGACACCGCTGAAATCAAGAACATGAGACGGATCTGCAATATACCTCCGGAGCATAGATACATGAAAAACTGGATGCACTGCTGATAAATGCGGTGGCAAGGCAAGTCTGTAGGCCACCTCTCCTACCTTATCCAAAGTCTCAAATGGACCAATGTACCTAGGGCTCAACTTGCCCTTCTTTCCGAACCTCATCACGCTTTTCATCGGCGACACTCGTAGGAACACCTGGTCTCCTACCATGAAAGTCAAATCTCGAACTCTACGATCTGCATAACTTTTCTGCCTGGACTGAGCTGTACGAAGCCTATCCTGAATAATCTTCACCTTATCCAAGGCATCCTGGACTAACTCAGAACCCAATAATCTAGCCTCTCCGGGCTCAAACCATCCGACTGGAGACCGACATCGCCTACCATACAACGCCTCATACGGAGCCATCTGAATGCTCGACTGGTAACTGTTGTTGTAGGCAAACTCTGCTAAAGGCAAGAACTTATCCCATGAACCACAAAAATCAATAACACAGGCCCGCAACATATCCTCCAAAATCTGAATAGTGCGCTCAGACTGTCCGTCCGTCTTAGGATGAAATGTTGTGCTCAACTCAATCCGTGTGCCCAATTCTCGCTGGAACACTCTCCAGAAATGGGAGGTAAACTGCGTATCTCGGTCTGATATGATAGATAGGGGCACACCGTGCAATCTGACAATCTCTCTCATATAAATCTGAGCCAACTTTTCTGCTGAAGATGAAACCGCCACCGGAATGAAATGTGCTGACTTGGTCAGCCTATCTACAACAACCCATATTGCATCCACTATCCTCGGAGTCCGTGGGAGTCCAACTATGAAATCCATCGTAATGCGCTCCCACTTCCACTCGGGAAGCTGAAAATCTGCTGCATCAAACCACCGGGTCTCTGGTGCTCATATTTAACCTGCTGACAATTCAAGCACCGAGCCACATAAGCCACAATATCCTTCTTCATTCTACGCCACCAATAATGCTGCCGCAAGTCCTGGTACATCTTCGCGGTGCCCGGATGAATGGAATACCGGGAACTGTGGGCCTCCTGCAATATTAACTCACGAATGCCATCAACATCAGGAACACATATACGACCCTGCGTCTCAAAACTCCCTCAGCATCAACCGTGACCTGCTTGGAACGTCCGTGTCGAACCGCATCCCTAAGAGAACACAAATGACAGTCCTTATACTGCCTAGCGCGAATGCGATCATATAATGAAGAACGAGCGACGGTATGGGCCAAAACGCTGCCACCCTCAGAAACCTCCAATCTAACAAATCGATTGGCTAACGCCTGAACATCCAAAGACAAAGGTCGCTCTCCAACTGATAGATAAGCCAAACTGCCCATGCTGACTGACTTCCGGCTCAAGGCATCGACCACCACATTGGCCTTCCCCGGATGATAGAGAATAGTAATGTCATAATCTTTCAGCAACTCTAACCACCTCCTCTGCCTCATGCAACTCCTTTTGCTTAAATAAGTATTCCAAACTCTTGTGATCAGTGAATACCTCACACAGTACCCCATACAAATAGTGCCTCCAAATCTT
>ML279624.1:0-31261 GCA_005239495.1 Nicotiana undulata
CCCCATAGAAAACTTAATCCATTATATTGTTGCATGCATCATGGTCAAACCTAGCCAGGCTAATGTGTTGTCCGCACAATCCCCTTTAAGATAGCCTTGTCCAAAGTCCACCGGGTTTCCATAAAACCAAACGGACATCATCACATTCTGTGTATTTACTTGGAGAATTAAATGCTTACATGCTAATCATTGATGTTAAATAGTCGAGTCTGGTGGGGGTCAGGGTCTAATCCTATTTGCCTTGCAGAAATAATGAGGCACGAAGTCCCTAGATTCGGCATGGTCACCAACATCCATCTAAAATTGCTTAATGGTGGGAAGATCTGCATTCTAGCGACAAAACACTCGTCAAGAAATATCAGGGTAATCTGACTTCCCTCCTGGACTTCTAGCCTAATAACATGATGATAGAGTCTCCCACCTTATTCTGGGATTGTGAAAGAGCTGTCTTCCACTTCGGGGACATTGAAATGACACCATTGTTAGAGGAAATAAGAGGATTGGCTGGTCTAGTTTGGGAAACTCCAGTTTTGCGAATGCCTGAAAACTGCACTGGCAAGGGCTTCTTAAAGATGATGGGTTTGAAGAAGAACACAAAGTTAGGGTGTATGAAGGAATCATACATCCCTTTCGACTACTTGTATGAAAGATACGGCCATAGAAAATCATATCGTACCTTCCATGATGAATTCGCCATCACATCCTTGGGACAAATTCACCATAGGGTATTCATTTTCATGGTTTGCTTCCTGGGCCTGATTGTATTTCCAATGAAGAAAGAAAGAATCCATACTAGGTTGGCTATGGTAACCAAGACACTAATGGAGGGAATTGGTGGGAAAAACTTAAGCATTAATCCTATGATCATTTCAGACATATACCGAGCCTCAGAGAAATGCCAAAGGGGAGCAAAACACTTCGAGGGATGCAACTTATTACTACAGCTCTAGCTCTTAGAACATCTCCAAAAGGGTCAGTACCGGCAAGAGTTTCAGCGAAGGGCGTGGAATGACCACATCGCTTTCCACCATCCAAAGCGAATGACTTACATCCCCGACATGTTTGCTAAGCCTGAGAATGCCAAAGAGTGGGTTGACTTCTTAGATAATGTGACTGAAGAACAAGTCAAATGGATTTTCTAGTGGTTTCCGACAGAAGAGTTCATCGTCTGGTCTAGAGATGCACCATTCCTGATACTGTTTGGCCTGAGAGAAACATATCCTTACGTCCCTCTCCAGGTTATGAGACAAGCGGGTAGGAAACAAGTCATACCAAGGGTCGACAAGATGAGTCATTTCCGGGCTGACTTTCAGAATGATAATAGTCCTCACAAGTGCCACGCTCAACACATGTGGCACTGTAAGATCATAATGGAGAAAGACACCATTGAGCAAGACAGATATCTTGCTGGCTGCACCCCTTTCTATTCGGGTTGGTTGGAAGATAATTGGTATGGTCTGGGAAAACCGGGGTTCATCCGAGGTCACAGGATCATAGACGAAAAGGCCGAGGCTCAGGTCAAATACAATCAGTTGCGCAAGAGGATCCGTGAATGCGAGAACGAGCACCACAAGATACACGAGTCTAATGAAAAGCTGATTGAGGAATGGAAAGACATGGCCATCAGCACCAATAGAAAGCTGGGATACTTAGAGCGAGGCATAGTCGAGCTGGAGGGAAAGTTCATCAAGAGGGTTGAAGACTGTAAAAAGGCTGAAGGGACCGAAGGTGGACATCTAGCCAGAGCATACCTACTGCTAGGACTTCTCGAGCTGGGGAATCTGTTCGAAGGAATCAAGGATGCCGAGTTTGGGGAAGGTCCTTCTGGGACCAAATAGATAGGATTTTCCTTTTCCGTTTAATTGATGCAATAAGGCCAATGGCCATTAGTGATTTTATTTCTTTCTTATTTAGTATCGTTTTGGGATTCGTCTATTTTTACATTAATGAAATGAGGCATTTTAGCATTTAATTTCTCCAAATTAATTTTTTGCTAGGCCTACCTCGAGCACAATGGGGTTCCCAAAATAGGACAGGCTTTACATTCTTGCACTATGTGTTTAAATATCGAAATATTTTTTCATTATCCTCACTGGCTTGGATACCTTTTGTTTTGTTTTGTTCTCTTTCCTTTTTATTATTCCCCTCCCCAAAGGTTAGTTCGTGCACTCTAGCATCATAATCCTACCTCACAAGATCCAGGGACCCTCCACCCTCTCCCCCTCCTAGTCCTCCCAAACGCAAGAACAAAAGCAAAAAGAAAATGGAAGATTCATGCAACATCAGGAAGGAAAACACAGTTGAACAGGTAGAGGCCACTAATGGATAGGGTATTCGGGTTCCAAACGAGAATATGTCACAGCTAGAACTGAAATAATTGAAATTCCAAGAGGAGCTTGATCAGGTTCGAAATTTGGTAAACCTGTCATTTATCCTCAGCGTACCAGACGTCAACCTCCCTAACACCCAGAATCCTACACCTCCTCAAAAAATTCCAAAGCAGCAAAATCATCCCGCAGCTCATCATCACACCACTCCGCCAAAGAACCAAACCCTTCCAACACAATGCAATACCTGTCGTACTCCTAACAACACTCCACTACTTATCCCAGAACCTCAGAACTCTACAAACGACCATTTTTACACCCATGCACCGGGCCAAACATACACATCCTGATCGACAATTGTGCCAAGCATGAGCTATAATCATTCATGGATTGCTTCACTGGTTATCATCAAATCTTTATGGATGATGAAGATGCTGAGAAAACGGATTTCATTACGCCATGGGGAGTATACTGCTATAAGATGATGTCGTTTGTCCTGAAAAATGTTGGGGCCACCTATATGAAGGCGATGACCACTATCTTACACGATATGATACACAAGGAGATCGAGGTATATGTGGATGATGTTATTATCAAGTCCAAGAAAGTCGATGATAACATATAAGATCTTAGGAAGTTTTTCCATAGGCTGCGGAAATACAATCTGAAGTTGAATCCCGCGAAGTGTGCATTCGGGGTTCCTGCTGGTAAGTTGCTCGGGTTCATTGTCAGCCGCCGAGGTATAGAACTGGATCCGTCAAAGGTCAAATCCATTCAAGAATTACCACCGCCTAGGAACAAGAAATATGTGATGAGTTTCTTGGGACGACTTAACTACATCAGCGGGTCATAGCACAGTTTACAGTTATCTATGAGCCTATCTTCAAGTTGCTGAAGAAAGATGCCGCAACCAAGTGGACCGATGATTGCTAAAGGGCCTTTGACAGAATCAAGGAATACCTATCAACACTGCCAGTCCTAGTACCACCTGAGCCAGGTAGACCTTTACTACTCTACCTTGCAGTGTTAGATGGAGCTTTCGGCTGCGTTCTGGGGAAGCACGATGAAACAGGAAGGAAGGAGCAAGCTATTTATTACCTCAGCAAGAAGTTCACTCCGTACGAGGTCCGATATTCTCTATTGGAATGCACCTGTTGTGTTTTGACTTGGGTAGCTTAGAATCTGAGGCATTACTTCTGTGCCTACACCACATATCTCATATCGAGGATGGATCCCTTGAAATACATCTTCCAGAAGCCCATGGCCACCGGCAAGCTGGCCAAGTGGCAAATCCTGCTTAGTGATTTCGACCTTGTCTCTGTGACTCAGAAAGGGGTCAAGGGATAGGCATTGGCAGACCATCTAGCGGAGAATCATGTAGATGGAGAGTACAAACCTCTGAAGACGTATTTTCCCAATGAAGAATCCTATGACGGTTGGCTATGGTAACCAAGACATAGGAGAGGACATTGCAGAATCCTATGACGGTTGGAGAATGTTCTTTGATGGAGCGGCGAATTTCAAGGAAGTCGGCATTGGAGCTGTCCTAATATCAGAAATCGGTCAGCATTATCCGGTATCTGCCAAACTCAGATTCCCATGCACCAACAATATGGCAGAATACGAAGCCTGCATCTTAGGGCTCAACATGGCCATTGACATGAACGTCCAGGAGATGTTAGTGATTGGTGACTCTGATTTGCTGGTACATCAGGTACAAGGAGAATGGGCTACCAAGAATTCCAAGATACTGCCATACCTGCACCACGTGCAGGAATTAAGAAAGAGGTCCACGAAGATAGAATTTCGGCATATCCCATAATCCAGAATGAGTTCGCTGATGCATTGGCTACTCTGTCCTATATGGTTCAGCATCCAGACAAGAATTTCATTAATCCCATTCCAGTGAAGATCCATAATAAGCCAGCTTATTGTGCCCATGTCGAAGAAGAAGTAAACGGAAAACCTTGGTTTCATGATATCAAAGAATACTTGGCGAAATGAGAGTACCCAGAGCTTGCAAATCCTACTCAGAAACACATGCTTCGGAGATTTTTCCAACAACGTCTTTCATAGCAGAGGAATCCGGTATAGGAGGACTCCCGACTTGGGACTATTAAGATGTGTCGGCGCAAAGGAAACATCCAAGCTACTAGAGGAAATTCATGTTGGGACCTGCGACTCGCATATGAATGGTTTTGTTTTAGAAAAGAAGATACTCCAGGCTGGTTACTTTTGGATGAATATGGAAACGAACTGCATCCAGTATGTCCAGAAATGCCACCGCTGTCAGATACATGCAGACATGATAAAGGTATCTCCAAACGAGCTTAATGCCACAAGCTCACCGTGGCCGTTCACCGCTTGGGGAATGGACGTTATTGGACAATTCGAGCCTGCCGCCTCCAACGGACACAGGTTCATCTTAGTAGCAATTGATTATTTCACCAAATGGGTCGAAGCAGCCTCCTACAAAGCAGTAACTTAGAAAGTCGTGGTAGACTTCGTCCGCGACCGCAATGTTTGTCGATTCGGAGTCCTAGAGTAAATCATCACCGACAATGGTTCCAATCTCAACAGTCACCTGTTGAAAGCTATGTGTGAGACTTTGAAAATAAAACATAAGAATTCCACAGCCTACCGACCTCAGATGAATGGAGCTGTAGAGGCTGCCAACAAAAACATCAAGAAGATATTAAGGAAGATGATAGAGAAGAACAAGTAGTGGCATGAGAAGTTATCATTTGCTTTACTAGGATATCACACCATAGTCCGCACGTCAACCAGGGAAAATCATTACATGCTGGTTTATGGCACAGAGGTTGTTATTCCTGCCGACGTTGAAATTCCTTCCTTAAGGATCATACAAGAAAATGAGCTCAACGATGCAGAGTGGGTAAAGAGTCGTTATGAGCAACTAGCCCTCATAGACGGAAAGAGAATGAATGCGGTATGTCACGGTCAACTCTACCAGAATAGAATGTCCAAATCCTTCAACAAAAGAGTTAAGCCGAGATCGTTCGCACCAGGGCAGCTGGTGTTAAAGAAGATTTTTCCACATCAAGATGAAGACAAATGGAAGTTCTCTCCCAACTGGCAAGGCCCATACAGGGTTCACCGAGTACTGATAGGAGGAGGGCTTATACTTGCAGAAATGGCCTGAGAAGTCTGGCTAAAGCCAATCAATTTAGATGCAGTCAAGCGCTATTATGTGTAATCTTTATGCTTTTATCAATGGCGTAAATTGAAGTACGCCTGACCTGATTCCCGCTTAAGAAGGGATACGCAGGAAGCCCTATGGGTTCGGTCACAAATCAATAAAAAATTCATTTTTCCCCGCAATTGGAAACTGGGGCAGAATTTTGAGGAGGACCCTCAAAATTCTGAAGCAAGTTCAGTCGATCGCCGCACGAGCAGCAGTCAGAAACATCAACCCATCAAACTGGGGCAGAATTTTAAGGAGGACCCTCAAAATTCCATAGAAGGAGAGGTTGCAATGTCTTGAACCATGTCACAGTCACCGGTTCATCTAAAAGATATTTTAAATTATATATTTACACTACATTTTTACAAAGTCATGCATGTTTGTTCTTGAAACAACTTTGTTTAGAAAATGCTACCCCAATGATACAGACAATATCATCATATCAAGACGAACAAGTCAAGCAAAGCCAGCGGGGATACAGACTAACCTTCCCCATTTACAAAACTCACGATTTTTCTTTGGATGCAGGTGCAAAGAATAAACACGTAGAGAAGTCAAAAATTTCATCACAGTTTCAAATGCTAAAGTTCATTGTCCGTATAAAGATTGAGCATGTTCAAAGTCACAATTTCTCGAAACCATCACACTTCCCGACTGTTGCTATCAGCAAAAACAAACAATGCTCCATAGTCTCAATGCTCACAATGATCACAACACTGCAATCTATTATCAGCTAATAATTTCTATTGTCACTTATTTAATTCTTGCATAAGGATACCATTCTGCCTTCCGAATTTAAGCTATACCTCCATCTGCATCTGCATCTCTTCATAAGGATACCATTTTGCCTTCCAAGACTAAGCATTGTCTCAATATGCATTCTTGCATAAGGCTACCTTTTTGCCTTCCGAGGTTAAGCTCTATCTCCATTTGCATAAGGCTACCATTCTGCCTTCCGTGGTTAAGCTCTATCTCCATTTGCATAAGGCTACCATTCTGCCTTCCGTCCTGCATAAGGCTACCATTCGTCCTTCTGAGGTTAAGCTCTACCTCCATTTGCATCCGCATCTTTGCATAAGGCTACCATTCTTCCTTCCGAGACTAAGCACTGCCTCCATCTGCATTCTTGCATAAAGCTACCTTTCTGCCTTCCGAGGTTAATCTCTACCTCCATTTGCATAAGGCTACCATTCTGCCTTCCGAGGTTAAGCTCTACCTCCATTTGCATAAGGTACCATTATGCCTTCCGTTCTCCATAAGGCTACCAGTTTGTCTTCTGAGGTTAAGCTCTACCTCCATCTGCATTCACATCTTTGCATAAGTCTACCATTATTCCTTCCATCCTGCATAAGGCTACCATTCTGCCTTCCAATTTGCATAAGGCTACCATTCTGCCTTCCATCCTGCATAAGGCTACCATTCTGCCTGCCGAGGTTAAGCTCTACCTCCATTTGCATAAGGCAACCATTCTACCTTCCATCCTGCATAAGGCTACCATTCTGCTTTCTGAGGTTAAGCTCTATCTCCCATTGCATAAGGCTACTTTTCTCCCTTTCGACGCTAAGCCCTGCCTCCAATTTACTTTTCGAGACTAAGCGCTCTCTCAAGCATTATTTACTTCACTTTTCTTTCGGGCTAAGCCCTTCAATTCGCAAGACTAAAATCTATCTTGTCTGTATCATATTACTGCATTCCATGGGCTGAAATATCGCCAACCTGTCCAAAGGCATCATCGTTCGGAGGCACCTTCATCATGGCTCGAGAACACCATGTCATGGTCTGCAGATCTCTCTCAATTTTGCATATTATTATTCAAAGGCGTCATCGTTCGGAGGCAACATCCTCATGGCCCGAGAACATCATTTCATGCCCTTTAAATCCTGCATCAAGAAATTCATGGCCCAGGACATCATGGTCTGAAGACGTCATCCTTAACCGTCTGAAGACAACATTCATGGTCCGACGGGAACTTGCATCATGTTTAAATTACTCACAATATATGCTGGTATTGTTTATTTGCAGGTAATCTGACGAGCAACGACCATCCTAGCAGGAGCAGTCCCGCTCCAGTTCTCCTAACCATTCCCGTAAACCCTTTATTCATCCAGTTCTATATGATGTGTCCGTTCTTGTAAGACTGCATCGGTATACCTCGCCGATGACTCTTGAAATACATACGACCTACTTCCTGTAAAACCAGGGATATGTAGGCAACTCATAAACCAGGGTGCGGCCTAAAAGTCTTCAAACCGTTTTGCTCGGTCAAAATTGGCCATCATATCTTTACCCGACAACTCTTTCATCCTTCCCTGTAAAGAGGGGCAACTGTTGATACCCAATTTTTCCTAAAATTATTTTTAAAACTTGCATATATACCTTCAAAATATGTTTTTATAATAATTGATATTTTTTCTAAAATTTTCCAACCTTTTACTAATTTATTCTAATTTGTCCAG
The DNA here is from genome assembly GCA_005239495.1 of Nicotiana undulata. Taxonomy (NCBI): domain Eukaryota; kingdom Viridiplantae; phylum Streptophyta; class Magnoliopsida; order Solanales; family Solanaceae; genus Nicotiana; species Nicotiana undulata. Next base: position 7,989 of record ML279624.1, read on the forward strand.
TATTTTTTTTATCTCCAATAATTAATCATAAATTGCATTAAAAATAATTTCAAAAACATTTCTTGGCTTAACATATCATTTTGGATCCTATTAAGATTTAATTATTGCACAAATTAGCCATATTGGCATTATTTGGCTATAATTGCAATGACTTTGCAATTATAGCCTTTTTTTTAGCAAATCCACTAGGCGAGGAGCCTAGGGCTAGTTTTATTAATAATAAAAAGGAAAAGAACCACATAGGAACAGTAAAAATAAGGGGGACAATAGCACCAGTAGTGTTGCCTCATGCCTTGGCTATATAATTACTCCTCTGCGCCTCACAATGCTCTATATGGCAGCCTCATGTAGAGGAATCATGGTGTAGCTGCCGGCAAAGTGTCATGAGGGCATATATCTCATAGCCGCGTGGATATCTTTCCAAAGGCATGGGACTAAAGCAACACAAACTAGGCTAAACCATACCTTACTAATCCTATCGAGACATAAAAAACCTCATATACTAGCAAGCATGTAAAAAATAAGAACTAGAAAGCACTAAATGATCTATGATCATCACAAAGTTTATAACATACTTTGTGATGATATTACAAATGACAATACTAAGAAAGTGATAAAATAAAATGTAGTATGAATTATAATCTTGTCCCTTCTTATCCAAACTTGTAGCTTCTTCAATTTGTACTTCTTTTTCATTTTCATCACACCTCTTCAGCACGTCTTCAAAATTCATGACTTCTTTTTTGACCGGTTGGATCTCGTAGATGTGGTTGGGACAACTTGTTTTTGCTTGGCAACTCTCATAGGGAGTCGCCTAATATTTGTTTCCTCATTCAACCTGCCATCCCAACTCTTCTTCCTTGTATGTGTCTTCTTGCTTTGTCTGCTATGCATTGGTGATAAATCACCTTTCCTTGCTGCCTCTGCCCGACATTGATTTATAATATCATCTTCCTCCTCTTCGAATGTATCTCTGCCCACACGCACCAGATTTGGCATGTCCATCGCGTCCAGTAGCTCCCTATCTTCCACACTAATAACTGGCGCCTTTATAATCTGTTGCTGCTGTCCAGTTTGGGTCATTGAAATTTCTGCATCTTGAGAGCTTGCAATTTTTTGGTGCTGTCCGTGATCTGCTGTTCTTGCTGCATATTGATTAGCCACACAAATAGCAGCTTAAATGTTCTCAGAAATCTGTTGATGTCCACTCAAATTTGCTCAAGAAATGTTTGTGTATAACTGTTGTTGCTCAGGTTTATTGAATGTTATTTTTCCACTGTCTTTACTGAGTTTCTATTCATTACTTATAACTAAAACTACTGCATTTGGAATGCCTACCAATTTCTGCTGATGTCCAGGATCACTCATAAGAGCTGGAACATTTTTAACAACCTGCTGCTGCCTTGTGATCGAACCAAAATCCGACCTGCTTTTTGCACTATGTTGCTGAATATTTTTAGGGACAAAAACTGGAGCCTTCGCATTGAGCTTGCTGCTTGAGTTCAATTTTGAAGAGCTGACAATTTTTGGCAAGGCAGGTGATCTAACTGAACGCAACTCCTCATCTCCACTACACTGCTCATCATCGTCAGTCGAATCCCCGGCAAATTCACCACCCCAATCTTCATCATCCTCATCCTCTCGTTGGTCAGCCCACAATTTGGCTTTAATTGCCATCTCCCTCACGTTTGCTTTTATTATTTCATTGTTGTTTCCTGTAGACAGTATAGGTTTGCCAGATTCACCCCCATGTTCACCAAATGACTCGCACGATTGAGAGGGAATGTCATACGCCGATGTGTTCAATGTGACCAAAGGTTGCTTGAGAATAGTATTGGCATTCAACATCATTTCAATCTGTGATTGTTTGATAATTTGCTCCACTTGTGGACTAGAAAATTGAAGCGTAGGAGTGCTGGAACTACGTACATGATCCCCCTTTAACAATTCTGTCACGCTGCTATTTTTATCATTTTGTTGGATACCCGAAAAGTTAGCCAATTTGTCGCTGCTTATGTCTCCCTTGTTACTGCTTGAAACTGGAACTATTTGATGGTTAAAAGAACCATATTTTAAGGTTATTGTGATAGCAATCTGCTCATCATCTTGATTCCCATTGCCAATAGCAGCAAAAGAATTCGAAAGTTTTCTGGAAATCTGCCCAACCTGTTGCGCCTTGTTCTTGTTTGGATTGCCTTTTTTGCTATACACCAATGTACAGTCTTTCTCATTTGAGTTGTGACTTGTACCATCACCCTTATCCTGATTTTACTCCTCTAATGCTTGAGAAACATTATTCCCAGCTGCTGTAATTCCAGTAGCTGATAGCTCGCGAGACACCAAACGATCACCATAGATGTATAAAACATCAGAAGGTACTCCAGGTGCTGCAATTTGTTGCGACTGCCCAGCTTTTTCTTTTTCACCTTCTGGTTTTTCAACTTCAAGTGCTGCAAAAGGTTTAACAACTTCAACTTCAATTGCACCAGCAACACCTTGAGCTTCAGAGTTTTGTGCAACAACTGCCTTCAACTGCCCAGCACTTTTGACCTTAAGATCAATTACTGCTCGATCAACAGTAGGATTACCTTCACCGACTTGATGTTGTTTAGTTTCTATATTCACCACTTTATACCCTGTTGAAGCTGCATATTCCAACTCCATATACGTTTTATGCTATTTTTACTCAATGATTAGTTATTAGTATTTTTAAATGCCAAGTAATCATTTTAAGTTGACTTATTAAGCATTAATTTAATTTTTTATAATTATTAGTTATTTTATAAATTATTTATCTATTTTAATTGGGTATTTAATAATTAGCCACTTTTCATTTAAATCCTAGCCTTATTAAATCTGACCTCTAACCCATTTAATTAGCCCAAAATACCAGGCCCAATACCTTAAAGACACCCAACCCAATACCCCTATCTAATCTGAGCCGTTGATTAATTCAAACCGATGGCCCAGATCTCCATTACCATAATAACACCTAAACGACTACCCCCTCTCATTTCTCCATGCTTCATTCTCACCCGTCTCTCTATCTCCCTCTCTGGGGTTCTCTAGAACCTTTCCCCTCTGTTGAGCTCTGCCTCCCTTCTCCGGCCACGTCCCTTGCCGGAAACCATGGGGTTCTCACCACTCCTAGCTTATGGCTCTCCTCCCATGCCGTTTTGACACTGTCCTGAGGCCCTTAAGAAAACCTGGAGTGGTTAAACTCCCACCTATGGCCTTTCATGCCGTTCTATGGCCATCTACGACCGTCCGAGTAAGATTTCCTCATTTTTTGCTAGAACTAGTGGCTCTTTAGCCGGTTCTCTTTCTCTTTGGGTTGTCTCTATGAAACCCAAATCACTAGCCTCTGATTTTTCTTAGATCTATAATAGATCTAGGCGTATTACGAGTTATTCTACTGTTTCCTTGAAAGACTATCCGATTTTTCAAAGTGACTTTTAGACTAGGGTTTCATAACCCCTTTTTAAAAACAGTTTCCTCTGACTTTCAATGTTATCCTATGATTTCTACTGTGTTTTGATGATTTATTAAATTTCCCCCTTTTATGTGATTCATTATGTTGAAAGCCCTAATTTTGGTCCTAACCCTAGACTCTGAGAACTGTCCCTGCTTACTTGTTCATCTAGTTTGTTCGCATGTCTGTTATTCATGAGTATGTTATGGGTTTCTTGTGATTTCTACCCCGTTATGCTTTCTGAGTTTGCTCCTCATGCCTATCTTTTGTTTATTCCATTGTGTAGAGAAAATTGTGGTAATTTCCCTAAGTCAGCACTATGTTCTATTCGATCCTTGATTTTATGAGATTTTTACTCTACTGCGCTTATTAGGGTTTCAATTTCAATCTCTCCTTGCCTATTATCTGTTTATTCCGTGTAATTCGTTTTAATTTCCTTAGCTAGTGTTATTCTTATTCGAATCCCTAATTCCCTGGGATTGGTGTCCTTCACTGATCTCCTATGGTAATACTCCTTACTGATTCTTGACCCATAAGTTATTCTCTTGCCTTATTATGTGATTGATTCTACTGTTAATCAATTCTTACAAACCTTTCCTTAATTAGATTTTTCTGAACCTAGACTAATTATTTGTTCTATATTCACTATGCTGAAATTATTTCTTTGTGTGATATATTCCAAGTTATATATGGTATTTTTCCTTATTTATTATCTGCCTTCTACCATTTGAACTTAACTCCTTCAATTAAGGGAGTATCTATGTCGATCTTATACTTACTGATTAACTTTGATTCTTACCTTATTTGCTACCCGTTTTCAAACTATATATATACTGCTCTCATTAACAGTCTAAAGCACGAACACACACTGGTTCAATAGCTCTCTTTCACAACTAAAAACTCTTTGCTCTCTTTCTGTGCTGCTCAATACTGTTCTAAGTTAGCCGGCTGCTAACTATTGTGCTCTCCTATGCTCTATTCTTGTTTTTACTGTCTTCTTCACTGGTATGTTCTAATTTCAATTCAAGTTTCCCAAACCAATATGTTTCTTTTGTAGTTTCAAGTCATCGTGTTTCTAATATGCTTCTATGTGCTGTTTTGTTTTCAACAGGCAATTAAACTCTTGCCCCCATTGCTTCATTTAGTATGCTAAGTTATGTCCTAGGTTTTTATGTTCAGCATGTTCCCATAACTTGTCTCAATATGATTCTCCTATTTCTATACTTGTGTACTGGTTGTTTTGCTGGCACTACTTTAAGTTGTTTTGATGTTGTTATGCCTAGTATAATCTTATACTATGGTGTATCCCAATCCCATGAACCCCTTAAGAGCTTCTGATTCTGAACCTATGTATACTTCTGCCTGTTACATGTTCACTACTCTGTGCATTATGTGTCCCCAATCCCATTGCCCCTGTGTGAGGCTTTGTGTTGCTGAGCTTGTCCTGATTCTGTGCTCTTTGGATGTTCCTGGACTTATCATGGTCTGGATTTAGCATGTCAATTACCTTTTTCAAAATTGTTTTATTGAATGAATCTCTCTATTAGTTTTACAACTATATTTTGACAAGTCTCTTTCTTAAATCATTTTCCTACTAAAACTTTTCAAAACTATGACAAGCACTCTCACTCTACTCTTAGACCCTTCAGTTCTGCCCCTTTAGTGTGAGCACTGCTTTGGGACCCTTGAGCTCTCTCTGAACTCTAACACACTAAGGCTGGCCCTTCCACACTGCACTTACTCTGCTATGGCTATGGGATCTGGGTGTGAGCACTTCCCGGGGTCCCTTGAGGTCGTTGGGGAACTCTGACACACCCGGATTATGAGAAAGGCTATAAAACACCATATGTCAATGAGGTTCTGGAGGATTTGGGCCTATATGTAGGCTCTCTATAGAATAAATTCTTATTTCAATTATGTAATTCATGCTAAATGGCCTGTAATAATTTATTGTAAACAAATATTGGGGATGGCTAGTGAAACGGGGCGGGTAGCTATATATTATCTAATTATCAATGGGTAGAAATCATGCCTTGGTACTTTTATATTATATGTGCATCCATGTCATACTAGATATCATGTTCCTAAGATCCCATGCCTACTGTTCATCTGTGCTTATGGTGATCACTTAAAAATCCTGCTCTTGGGTTAATAAATAACATCAATAAAAAACTATTACTTATATGCATTCATGCTCTATGAAACCATAAATTCTGTTATTTGCGCTAGATACCATGCTCTTAGGATTACTGTTTGAGCATCTCAATTGACATGTATACACATTTATCATTTAGAAATCCTGCTCCTAGGACAACTAATGTACACTGCCGCTATATAGATCCTCCTTAACAACTCAGTAATCTTTTGTGTATTTAGAAATCATGTCTAGGAATCCTGCATATTTTGAAACCATGTTGACCATTTAGAAATTCTGCTTTAGGAATCTGCATCTAAAATCATGCACACTCGCTCAATCACACCTAATTAAACTATTGATGCACGAAAAGGGTATAAATAAGTCTCCCTCCCGTGTTTAAATAAACTGGCAAACAATCTTGTGTCTCTTGCAAACCTAGAACAACATGAGTTAGGTAAAACAACTCCTATACTGTTTTTTAATAATTCTGGTAACAATTGAGTATCATGCAACGCCTAGGCAAGCCTTAGGTTATTAAGGTTGTTAAAACTGGAATGCGCTTCTTACATGTGCATTGTCTAACTATCAGCATGCTTAAAATCAATAGGCAAAAACGGATTAAGACTTCCTCTATGAGTTATGCAATAAATATGCCTCTTTGTTGTTATCACTTAGATACCATGCTTTAGGATATGAACCCAGACCTTAACTGTGGAGGTACTTGAGCCCTTTGTTCTTTACATGTTATCCCCTTATCTGCAGTCCTATCTGTTTTTTGTATGCCGCTTCAGTATTTTACTTTTAAACCTGAGGGTCTGCCTAGAACCTCCCTTATAGGATAGAAGTCCTAAACTCCTCTGGGACTAATAGGAAAGGCCGGGTAACAACATGCAATAGAGGTCGTGACCAACACTCGCTATAACTACCTTTACGAGATGGGAAAGGGTGGATATGGATATGATGACCGGTGCGCTAATACCACGTGTAGCCCCTCTTTGAGGAGTGTCATACTGGGTATTGCATAGATGCGATCCATATTATAAACAAACCTAGGATACCCCTACCTTATAGACATGTTTAGACTATAATCCTTTTCAAAACCTATGAGCTATTAAATATTTTCAAACTAGTAACATATGTGTGCTTAGGCTATGAACATTTCAAAATCCTCTACTATTTGGACATTAATTGTTTACCTTCTAGTTGTACAAATTAAAAATGCTATTTTGCAGGGACCACACTTGTGGATCCTAGGGGTGCCTAACACCTTCCCCTTAGGATAATTTCAAGCCCTTACCCTGTCTCTGGTTGTCAATTTTAGTTGTAAATGAACACCCAATAGGTGCCCTAACGCACCTTAAAATCGTTAGGCAGCGACTCTTCGAAACATGCAAACCCTTTCCCAAAAGGAATGAGTTGTCCCAACCAATGTCATAAACTCTTTTTAACCGGCCTCGAAAGGAGTGTTGGGGAAAAAGGGGGCGCGACATCATGGCGATTTCGCTGGGGATTTTTCAGGCTTTTACCATTTCAAATTTCATTGTGAATTTGTACCTCTTCCTATGTGCAATTAATTGTTTATTTCCTTTAAGTGTTTGATTTTCTTCAAAAGTAACTGACACATCTTTCTTCTTTCCTTCCTTTGTAATCATTTTAAATTATAAACTGCTGTATTTACTGCTTTCATAACGTGCAAATACGTGACTACATGTTTACTATTTATTGCATTATCCATGATCCAACATTCATACTCCACTCGTGCCAAACAAAATTCTATTGCAACACTTTATGAGTGGTTGCGCCCTTCCTATATCATTATACCCTAATTTCGAAAAGGCTTATTTACGGTAAAACTAGTCGATCAGCGGCGCAGTCAGAGGTTTCGTGCCTTTCGCCCTTGAGTTGTCCGCTGAAGGGTACCGATCTAAAACCCCATAGAAAACTTAATCCATTATATTGTTGCATGCATCATGGTCAAACCTAGCCAGGCTAATGTGTTGTCCGCACAATCGCCTTTAAGATAGCCTTGTCCAAAGTTCACCGGGTTTCCATAAACCCAAACGGACATCATCACGTTCTGTGCATTTACTTGGAGAATTAAATGCTCTTTACCGATTCTTGACTTATGAGTTTCTCCTGCCTTATTATGTGATTGATTCTTTTGTTAATCGATTCTTACAAACCTTTCCTTAATTAGATTTTTCTGAACCTAGACTAATTATTTGTTCTATATTCACTATGCTGAAAGTATTTCCTTATGTGATATATTCCAAGTCATATATGGTATTTTTCCTTATTTATTATCTGCCATCTACCGTTTGAACTTAACTCCTTCAATTAAGGGAGTATCTATGTCGATTTTATACTGATTGATACACAGTCCCATAATTACTGATTAACTTTGATTCTTATCTTATTATCTACCTGTTTTCAAACTATATATATACTGCTCTCATTAACAGTCTAAAGCACGAACACACACTGGTTCAATAGCTCTCTCTCACAACTAAAAACTCTCTGCTCTCTTTTTGTGCTGCTTAATACTGTTCTAAGTTAGCTAGCTGCAAGCCAAGGCTAACTATTGTGCTCTCCTATCCTCTACTCTTGTTTTTATTGCCTTCTTCACTTGTATGTTCTAATTTCAATTCAAGTTTCCCAAACCAATATGTTTCTTTTGTTGTTTCAAGTCATTGTGTTTCTAATATGCATCTATCTACTGTTTTGTTGTTCAACATGCAATTAAACTCTTGTCCCCATTGCTTCATTTAGTATGCTAAGTTATGTCCTAGGTTTTTATGTTCAGCATGTTCCCATAACCTGTCTCAATATGATTCTCCTATTTTTATACTTGTGTACTAGTTGTTTAGTTAGGGAATGCCTCTGCTGGCACTACTTTAAGTTGTTTTGATGGTGTTATGCCTAGTATAATCTTATACTATGTTGTATCCCAATCCCATGAACCCCTTAAGAGCTTATGATTCTGAACCTATGTCTACTTCTTCCTGTTACATGTTCACTACTCTATGCATTATGTGTCCCCAATCCCATTGCCCCTGTATGATGCTTTGTGTTGCTGAGCCTGTCCTAGTTCTGTGCTCTTTGAATGTTCCTGGACTTATCCTGGTCCTGTATTTAGAATGTCAATTACCTTTCTCAAAACTGTTTTATTGAAAGACTCTCTTTGTTTATTTTACAACTATTTTTTGACAAGTCTCTTTCTCAAATCATTTTCCTACTAAAACTTTTAAAAATTATGTCAAGCACTCTCACTCTACTCTTAGACCCTTAAGTTCTGCCCCTTTAGTGTGAGCACTGCTTTGAGACCCTTGAGCTCCCTCTGAACTCTGACACACTAAGGCTGGCCCTTCCACACGACACCTCCTCTGCTATGGCTATGAGATCTGGGTGTGAGCACTGCCCGGGGTCCCTTGAGGTCCTTAGGGAACTCTGACACACCCGAATTATGAGAAAGGCTGTGAAACACCATATGGCAATGAGGTTCTGGAGGATTTGGGCTTATATGTAGGCTCTCTATAGAATAACATCTTATTTTTCTTATTTCAATTATGTATTCATGCTCAATGGTCTGTAATAATTTATTGTAAACAAATATTGGGGATGGCTAGTGAAACGGGAGGGTAGCTATATATTGTCTAATTATCAATGGGTAGAAATCATGCCTTAGGACTTTTATATTATATGTGCATCCATGTCATACTAGATATCATGTTCCTAGGATTCAATGTCTACTGGTCATTTGTGCTTATTGTGATCACTTAAAAATCATGTTCTTGGGCTAATAAATAGCATCAATAAAAAACTTTTACTTATATGCATCCATGCTCTATGAAACCATAAATTCTGTTATTTGCACTAGATACCATGCTCTTAGGATTACTGTTTCAGCATCTCAATTGACATGTATACACATTTATCATTCAGAAAGCCTGCTCCTAGGAACACTAATGTACACTGCTGCTATATAGATCCTGCTTAACTACTCAGTAATCTTTTGTGCATTTAGAAATCATGTCTAGGAATCCTGCATATTTTGAAACCATGTTGACCATTTAGAAATCCAGCTTTAGGAATCTACATCTAAAATCATGCATACTCGCTCAATCACACCTAATTAAGCTATTGATGCACGATAAGGGTATAAAGCAGTCTCCCTCCCCTGTTTAAATAAACTGGCAAACAATCTTGTGTATCTTGCAAACCTAGAACAACATGAGTTAGGTAAAACAACTCCTATACTGTTTTTTAATAATTCTGGTAATAATTGAGTATCATGCCATGCCTAGGCAAGCGTTAGGTAATTAAGGTTGTTAAAACTGGAATGCGCTTCTTACATGTGCATTGTCTAACTATCAGCATGCTTAAAATCAATAGGCAAAAATGGATTAAGACTTCCTCTCTGAGTTATGCAATAAATATGCCTCTTTATTGTTATCACTTAGATACCATGCTTTAGGATATGAACCCAGACCTTAACTGTGCTTGAGTCATGTTGATCCTTTGTATTTATCTTTGGAGGTACTTGAGCCTTTTCTTCTTTACATGTTATCCCCTTATCTGCAGTCCTATCTGTTTTTGTATGCCGCTTCAGTATTTTACTTTTAAACCTGAGGGTCTTCCTAGAACCTCCCTCATAGGATAGAAGTCCTATACTCCTCTGGGACTAATAGGAAGGGGCGGGTAACAACATGCAATAGAGGTCGTGACCACCACTCGCTATAAATACCTTTACGGGATGTGAAAGGGTCGATATGGATATGATTATTGGTGCGCTAATACCACGTGTAGCCCCTCTTGGAGGAGTGTCATACCGGGTATTTCATTGATGTGATCCATATTATAAACAAACCTAGGATACCCCTACCTTATAGACATGTTTAGACTATAATCCTTTTCAAAACCTATTAGCTATTAAATATTTTCAAACTAGTAACATATGTGTGCTTAGGCTATGAACATTTCAAAATCTCCTACTATTTGGACATTAATTGTTTACCTACTAGTTGTACAAATTCAAAATGCTATTTGGCGGGGAACCACACTTGTGGATCCTGAGGGGTGCCTAACACCTTCCCCTTAGGATAATTTTAAGCCCTTACCCTGTCTCTGGTTGTCAATTTTAGTTGTAAATGAACCCCTAATAGGTTCCCTAATGCACCTTAAAATTGTTAGGCGGCGACTCTTCGAAACTTGCAAACCCCTTTCCCAAAAGGAATGAGTTGTCCCAACTAATGTCATAAACTCTTTTTAACCGGCCCCGAAAGGAGTGTTGGGGAAAATGGGGGCGCGACAGGGCTCAACCTTTAAGTATGGATAGTTCTGTGAATCATGAAATATTTATAATGTCATGTAATGCATAGGTCTGTACGTACATAACATCATCAAGCCTCTGTGGGCATCCCATCATATCATCTCGTCCACTGTGGGCAATTCATCAACATATACCAGCTGATCAGGTTGTGGTGCGTATATAACGCCGTAACCTTTTTCCATATCCCATATATATATACGTGCATATATACATATATGCGCATATATAACGCCATCTGGTCATGGGTCAATGTACATGTATAAATTAATGCAATGCATGAGAAGTACGTCGACAAAATCTCTTGGAATGTCATAAGGCCATTATGCCTTTGATTAATGTCATGAAGTAAAATTTATCAACTTAGTATTTTCTGAGACCCATGAACAGACGATAGAGTATTAAGACATATGGGAATTTAAGAGCATAGTCATCTCTAATACTTCTATGAATAGAGTAATTTATGGAAGTTATGCATTTTCTCATTTTGTTTGTATCGTATGGATTATGCCAAAAAGAAAGATGGATTAGCCTTAACATACCTGAGCCGATTCTCTTGAAACACGACTAAACTGGCGTTTATGGCTAGCTCGAGTTTGACCTTTGAAAATGCGATCGCACTGCTTGCTTGTTGAATGAAATATTATTAGGGAAGAAGAGAACTAGTCGAGGAATTTCCTTATCATGATCGCTCTAGTCTCGTGGAATGAATCTGTCGACTTCTGTCAGTGGGATGGAGTAAGATGTAGCCTTAGACATGAAAGAGTCATCAGTTTGAATCTCAAAGGTCAAAGATTGGCAGGTACAATCTCAGCTCATCTTGGGAACCTTTCTTTCCTCAATTCTCTTGACTAGGAGGGGGAATTCCTATTAATATTTTGCATTGTGTTAACCTCAAGAGCCTTATCTTAGAACACAACTATCTTGTAGGACAGATTCCTTCTAGTGTTGGATCACTCACAAAGCTAGTGCAACTATATCTCAGAAATAACAATCTAACGGGAACAATTCCCGCTTCTTTTGGAAATCTAACATCTTTACAACAACTGCACTTAGCATATAACAATTCAGTAGGACAAGTACCTGATTCTATTGTTCGATTGACCAGATTAAGAGAGATTGGAGTAGCAGTAAATAGACTATCAGGGGAGTTTCCTGCTTCATTGTATAATTTGTCCTTTCTTGAATTTCTTACAACAACTTTGGTGGTAATTGATAAAAATAGACCTTGGGCCTAACTCAACCCCAATAGCTAGCTTATGATGTGAGGATTTCCCAAGCCATATAAGGAGACCAAGATACCTATAACCCACTGATGTGGGACACAACTCAACACCCCCCTCACGCCCAGGCCTGCAACTGGAGCGTGGACAATATAAATGGGGGCCCAACATCGGTAGCAATAAATTGGGATGGGTCTGGCTCTAATACCATTATAAGAATGGACCTTGGTCCTAACTCAACCCCAAAAGCTAGCTTATGAGGTGAGGATTGCCCAAGCCATATAAAGAGACCAAGATACCCATAACCCACCGATGTAGGACACATCTCAACAGTAATCTCAGATCCGATATTGGCAACTTGTTCCCTAATCTTCAGATACATCATTTAGCGCAGAATCACTTCACTGGATCCATTCCATCCTCTTTAGACAATTCTACGAAACTGCTGCAGCTTGATATTCCTCAAAATAATTTCGCTGGAACCGTACCATCAAGTTTTAGTAACCTACGAATCTTGCAAACATTAATTGGGTGGATCTTCTCAAGAGAACATATAAGAGTTGTTGAGTGGATAATGAAGTTCCTATACTGGTTACCGGTGAATAGGATGATCCCATGAGCCCCCTCATATTTGAGACTCCAAATTCAGACAACAACTTGCAAATTTCTGCTAACGTGTAAGCAAGACAACCCACCGTCTCAATTCTCCAAGCAGGTGGGTAAGCTGCCTCCTTGGAAGATTGAGCGGTGCCATTTCAGACGCTTGTATCTCTCTATTCTGATATCGTATTGACAAACGATTTGCAGCGTTGGAAACTAGACACATAGGGATTTAATTCCATATAAAGATATCCATGTAACTCTCAAAACGGCGTCGCAACTTGGCCTATAAACCTGCCAGTTTATCTGAACTGTGGCAACGAGACTTGGAGACCTTAGACACCAAGGCTATCTCACCCAGGGACTAAAAGGGTACGGCCAAACAAAAAGATTACGGTCATAGTAAAAGGCTACGACCAAATTAACGCGGCTCAGAGACGTCCGATTGTCGCCATAAAACTACAGGCATTCAAATACTTTAAAAATGCTTCGAAAAGAACCGATTAATCAGGTTGCCCTCGGAAAAGCAAATGAGCTTCGATCATATCAGCTCCAAACAATGAAAAGGCCTCGAAACAATCAGCCTTCCATGAAAAGGCTTTGAAATAATCAATCTGCAAGAGAACCTCCCGATGTACTCAACCATCGTCGCATATCGACTCATAATCGAGGTTCTCGTTTGAGCCATCGAAGAGTCAGACGAATAAAAAACATGTCATGGCATAATCAAAACTTCAAAAGTCTTTATCCAAAATGAGGCAAAACATTAGCCATATTTGAGGTCGCATCGGCCCAATGCGTAAGTGCCTAAGGGCAAGCCTAAAGAGCCTCGAGGCCGATTTAAAAAAAAAACTAAGGGTCGATGAGCCCGAGTGAAAACTCAACTCGAGAACTTAGCCCTATACAGTTAACTATCAACTATTTGAGGTCGCATCGACCCAATGCGTAAGAGCCTAAGAGCCCGCCTAAAGAGCCTAATGGCCAATTTAGAAAACCTAAGGGTTAATGAGCCTGAGTCGAAACTCGACTTGAGGACTGAGCCCTAAACGGTTAAATATCAACTACTACCAATTGCTCCTCAAGCACAAGAACCTAAGGTTTTTTTATTTTGAAGTCCAACTCATCGGACTAATTATTGGCAAGCATCGAAGTTCAAAACAAAATCACAAGCAAGTTGGAAAAACCAAAGGGTATTTTATACATAATACATAGATACATTTACAAACACTCTCACAAGGGAGCCCTAACAAATATCTGAAAAGAACCTAATCTACTCTCAGGGACTTAGTTCCTCTCCCCTTGGGGACTATGCCTTCATCAGCTCCCTCGGGACCAACTCCCTCACCAGCCTCTTCCTCATTATATTCGAGCATACCTTGGCCTGCTTTATCTCCTACCGAGAGATCGAAGCCTTTAGCATGAACCTCTTCGAGGGCTTCCCTCCGGGATCTGCATCGAGCATATTCATTGCTTCTTCTCTCTCGATCAGAAGCCCCCCTCAACTTTGCACGAGCTTCAAAAGCATCCTTCAGATAGATGGCCACCTTCTTATCGGCCTTTGATCGAACCTCTTCGGTTCCGGCTCGAGCGTCCACAATTTCGGCCTTCATCTTCAAAAGATATGTTTCAAGCTTAGCCATCTTGCTCGTCTGGACCGAGTTGCTTTCTCGAGTGTTACCTCATGTTTTATTCTTGGTACCTCATATGGCCCTTCTGGCACATTTACCCATGATGGTGTAATGAGAATGATACGTTACGTTGGTGTTGATACCCAATTTTTCCCCAAATTATTTTAAATTTTGCATATATACCTTCAAAATCACTTTTTATAATAACTGGTATTATTTCCATAATTTTTTATACTTTTATCAATTTATTTTCTAATTTTATCCAGTACTTTACATCCAATAATTATTCATAGATTGCATTACAGATAATTTCAAAATATTTTCTAACTCAATATATCATTTTTTAGTCCCATTAGGATTCAACTATTTTACAAATTAGCCAATCTGGAATTATTTAGCTATAATTACAATAATTTTGTAATTATAGCCTAATTGTACATTTTATACTATTTTGATTCAATAATCCATCATTTTTTATTTTTAATACTAGTTAATTACTTTAATTTCACTTATTTAACCTTAATTTCATTTTATCTAATTATTTGTTGTTTTTATTAATTATATACCTATTTAATTGGGTATTTAATATAATTAGCCCCTCCTATTTAAATTATAGCCTAAATTAACCTGACCTCAACCCAATTGGGACCAGTCCAATGCCCAATCCGAATAATCAAATAACCAAAGCCCAATCTCTAAGCCTACCCGACCCAATCCCCACTTTTTATCTTGACCGTTGATTAATTTTAATCAACGGACCATATTCGTTCTTTCCTAATTAAGCCACTAACGACCACCCCCCCATATCATTCACTCCCCTCTCATTCATCTCTCTACTCCCTATCTATCTTCGGTTCTCTCTAGAACCTTCTCGTCTCGTCCTATCTGATGGGCACTGTCCACCTTCTCCGACCACTTCCCTCGCCAGAAACCACAGTCTCTCATCATCTCCCTGCCCCTGCTTCACCCCATGCCGGTTTGATGCTACCCTAAGGTTCTCATGTGAACCTGGAGCGGTTCAACTCCTCCCATGGTCCCTCATGCCATTTTCCGGTGACATTTTTAAGGTTCTTGTTTTCTCTAGGTTCTCTGAAACCCTAACGCCTAAGAATTTCCGAATTTTCTTTTAGATCTATTTTAGATCTATGTATGTTATAAGTTCATTGTTGTTTTCCCCAAAGATTCTCCGATTTTTCCTAAAATAGCTCTTCATTTTCAAACTAGGGTTTCATGATCCCCTTTAAAACGATTTTTCTATGACTTTTAGTATTATCCTAAGGTTTCTACTATGTTTTAATGGTTTATTTTAAACTTCTCCTCTATCCGAGTTACTATGTTGAAAAGCCTAATTTTTTCTTAAGGTTTAGAGTTCGTCTTTGGTACTGTGTTCAATTAATCTGTATATTCCTTATGAACGTTCTGCGATTCTGTGATTTTGCCCTATGTTTTCCTGCCTATTATGTGATTCTACTCTATTTTTATTCATCACTATTGCTGAAATTTCACATCTCCTACTTGTATTAACATCTACTCCATTAATTTAGGCCATGGTCTATGTGAATTCTCGACTTATGAGGTTTTACCCTATGTTTTCTTATTAGGGTTTCTAACTTTCGAGTTCATTCTGTTTGTTCTCATAAGCTTGTGCTAATTTCTCGTAAATTAGTATTGTTCTCTATTTTCGGGTCTGCGAATCCCTGTGATTGGTTCTTCATTGATCTTGCATGATATTCTATACTGATTCTTGAGATATTTATTTAATTAAGGCTGGGTTCCTATTTATCCTTGCCTATAGCATGTTACCACGCTCATTGTGATATTCTCCTTGAATCTATAATTTTGTGCATGTCCCTAATAATCCCGTATTGATTTGAATTGCTTGTGAGATGTTTTTCCTTAATAAAGACTGATTCCTTGTGATTTTAGTCCCATCCGTGATTCTTTGACTAATTTCCAGAACTAATTTATATTTTTACCATATAAACACGCTCACTATATATTTTTCTTACTTGAAATATTATGTACTTAACCTTTATTACATGCCACATTTTTTACTACTCATATTATGGTAGAATCAGCCTTCTAAGTGATTCTTTCCTTATTTGATACAACTTACACCCGTTTGAATCATGACTCCCTAATTGAAGGGAGTCCGGACCTCTGATTGATTTTGTTTGGTATTGTTTCTATAATTATGTTATTCTCTACTCGTTTTCAAGAGCTATAAATACTCTTTCTTTAGCACAAACAAAGACAGACAGCGGCACTCATTGCTCTGAATTCTCTCTTACTTTCCTATACATTCTCTCTTTCTTCTCTTATTGATTATTGGCTACTCAGTCGGCTGAAAGCCAAGACTGAGTAACTCATTACTACTCTACTTCTCTGCACACTACTGTGATATTGCTCTATTCTCCTGCACGCTACTGTTCTATTCTCTCACTCTTTACTGGTATGTCCTCTATTTGATTTCTAGCATCCAAAACAACATGTTTATGTTCGCATTGCACTTTCCCTTATTTCTTTATGCTTCTACTTTTGGTTCTATTGCTTACTCTGTAACTAGCATATCTATTATGTCTATGTGATCCCCCTTCCCCTTATTTCAGCATGTTACTGCTTCCCCTATTAGTTTGCTACCATTTTTGCACCATTCCCTAACCCCAGTACATTATCAGCATGTATGCATGACCCCTTTTTAGCTACTGAGTAATCCTGAGCCCTTTCCCTGAACTTGATATGTAAACCTGTTTGACATTCCTCAATCTAATAATGTCAAGCTCTTGGCCTGAACCCCTTGTGATGAAATGTGTTGTGACTGTTGAGTCTTGAAATTCTTTCTCTGATGTCTACCTATGTGCAAATATGCTCTTACATGTAAACTACTTGTCCCCATTGTCCTTTGCCCATGTTTGTGTTTGCTTCCCTGAACTATGTGTGCTATTCTGATTATGAGACTGTCTTATTCACCCTCTCTCAAAAATGTTTTCAACAAGAATTAGAAGTCTTGTTTTCCTTCAAGAACTAATTCTAAATGGATAATTTTCAAACAGTTGTTTTCAACTTAACTCTTTCAAAACTATGTCAAGAACTCTCACCCAACTCTTTGACCCCTTAAGTTCTACTCCCTTAGTGTGAGCACTGCTTTGGGACCCCTGAGCTCCCTCTGAATTTTGTCAGACTAAGGCTGGATCTTCCACACTGCACCTACTCTATCTTGGCTATGAAATCTGGGTGTGAGCACTGCCCGGGATCCCTTGAGGTCCTTAGGGAACTCTGACACACCCGGATTGTGAAAAGGCTGTGAAACATTCTTGGTATTGAGGATATGGAGAATATGGGCCTATTCTGTAGGCTCCCTATAGTTAACTTCTTATTTTTCTCTATTTCAATTATGTAATTCATATTCAATGGTCTGTAATAACTATTTGTAAACAACTCGGGGACAAATAGTAAAAATGGGGGTAATATGCATGTTGTAGTGTAATCAAGGGTAGAAATCATGCCTCCTAGGTTTACTTTCTTTTTGTGCAGTAGCAGCCTTGTTTAGGTACAACATATTAAAGCATTAGATATCATGCTATTTAGGACTTACATGTACTGTTTTTAGCATCTCATCACCATTTAGAAATCCTATTTATAGGATAAATAACAAAATAAATTGTTGTCATGTTATTCTGCCTTGCAAACACACCCTGAATTTCATTTAAAAAATCTTGCCTTAGGATAAATAAATCTACACTAGTTGTTTTTCTTTCTTTTTTTTTTTTTGATTGGCTTCATCCCGAACGTCCCATTACTGATGGGGAAATCTGTTCGGAAAGAGATATTTATTAAATAATAAAAGCGGCATTATATTCATTCACACCCTGCTGCAACCATGCTATACACGTAGAAATCCTGCTTTAGGTAAACAACGTTAAAACTATCAGTCCTGCCTTTCTTAAAACTATGCATAACCTAATGTGCATTCAGAAATCCTGTTAAGTTATTATGCATCATGCTGCATTAGAGATCATGTTTTAGGGCTGTACTTATTCAATCATATGTAGTCTTAATATAGATATCTAAAGTAGTCCTCATGTCCTAAGCAAACTGGTAAATTAGTCTCCGAGTATCTGCAACACCTAAAATTACATGCTATTGGGTATAACAACCTGGAATTATCGATAAAACTAACCAAATGTTTCATATTATTTACACCTAGGCAAGCCTTAGGTAATCACCATAAAAATAAAACCAGAACTGTCTTTGTGTTTGTGTTTAACTGACAGCATGTTAAAATCATTAGGCAAGCCTGATTAGGACTTCCTCTATGAGTTATAAATCTGAATCTGCCATTATCACTTAGACATCATGTTTAGGATCTAAAAATGGACCTTAGTTGTCTATGAGACATGTTGTTATGTGCAATATGTGTGGAGGTATACTTGAGCCTTTATCTTGTTACCATACTTTTCCCCTTAACTGAAGTCCTATCTATTTTTATTACGTGTCGCCCTAGCAGTTTTACCTTTAAAACCTGAGGGTCAGCCTAGCACCTCCCATATAGGATAGAAGTCCTAAATTTTTCCGGTACTGATAGGAAAGGACGGGTAACAACATGCAATAAAGGTCATGATCAACACGCGCTTTAGTTACCTTCACGGGGTGGGAAAGGGTAGATATGGATATGATGACCGGTGCGTTAATATCATGTGTATCCCCTCTTTGAGGAGTGTCATACCGGGTATTGCATTCATGTGATCCATATTATAAATAAACCTAGGATATCCCTTTATTTTCATAAATATGTAATTCTTTTCAAAAGCTAGCTTCCCATTAACTTTTTTCAAACTCCTGTACTTAGACTTAAATCCCCTATTATTTGATCCCTACTTGTTTATTTGCTAAATTGTACAAATCCACAAAAAGCTGTTTAGCCGGGAACCACATTTGTGGATCCTGAGGGGTGCCTAACACCTTCCCTTTAGGATAATTTCAAGCCCTTACCCTGACTCTGGTAATCAACGTGGTTGTAAATGGACCCCTTAGGTGCCCTAACGCACCTTAAAATTGTTAGGTGGCGACTTTTCAAAAACAAAAACTCCTTTCCCAAAAGGAACGAGTTGTCTCAACCAACGTCATAAACCCGGACTCTGCGAGGAAAAAGGGAGCGCGATAGCATGGCAACTCTGTTGGGGATTATAGGCTTTTACTATTTCAAACTGCTTTGTGGATTTGTGCCTTTACTTTATTAATATTTTGCACCCTTTCCTTTTCCCCTTTTATGTGCAATTAGTTGTTTCTTTCAAGTATTATTATTCCCCAAAAACAAAACTGACATGTTTCTTTATTTACCCTTTGTAACCGCTTTAAATCATAAATTTTGTATTTACCGATTTCTTAACGTTCAAATACATGACAACCTACTTTTAATGCTTATTATTATTGTATGATCATGCTAAAGATTCATACTCCACTCGTGCCAAAAAAAATACTATAGCAACTCTTCATACTCTAGTCGATTTGCGGTGTAGTCGACAGTTCCGTGCCTTTCCCCCTTGAGTTGTACGCTCAAGGGTACCAGTCTAAAACCCATAGAAACCTTACTCTTTTATATTGTCGCATATATCATGGTAAAACCTAGTCAAGCTAAAGTGTCGTCCGCACGATAGCTTTTAAGATAGCCTTATCCAAAAGTCCACCGGGTTTCCCTAAACCCAAACGGACGCCCTCACGTTCTGTGCATTTATTTGGAGAACTGAGTGCTTCCTGCTAATTATAGATGTTAAATAGTTGAGTCTGGTGGGGGTATGGGCCTAACCTTATTTTCTTTGCAGAAAAAAAAACGAGGCACGAAGTCCCCATATTCGGCATGGTCTCCAATATCCACCCAAGAATGCTGATTTTGTGGGAGGACCTAAATTCTAGTGACAAAGTTACCGTTAGAAAACACCTGGGGAACCTACCATCTCTCCTAGAAATCCAGCCTAACAAAATGATGATAGAGGTTGCCGCTTTGTTTTGGGATTACGAGGGGTCCGTGTTCCGCTTTTGGGACATTGAAATGACGCCTTTGCTGAAGGAACTGAAGGAGCACATATAGCCAGAGCATACATGTTGCTGGGACTTCGCGAGCTGGGAAAGCTGCTCAAGGGAAGCAGGAATGCCGAATTTGGGGAAGGTCCTTCTGGGACCAAATAGATAGGATGTCTTTATTTTATCTATTGATGTAATAAGGTCAATGGCCATTAGTGACTTTCATTTTCGTTCATTTAGTGTCGTTTAGGGATTTACCTATTTTTCTTATCAATAAAATTAGGCATTTAGCATTCTGAGTTCTCCAAATCAACTTGTCGCTAGGCCTACCTCGTGCACAAAGAGGTCCCCCAAATTAGGACACGCTTTGCATTACTGCATTATGTGTTTAAATACTGCAATATTCTTCATAATACACACTGACTTGGCTACCTTTTGTTTTGTTTCTTTTTCTTTATTATTCCCCTCCCCAAAGGTTAGTTCATGCATTCTGGCATCATTAGCCTATCGCACAAGATCCAAGGGCCCTCTACCTACTCCTCCTCCTAGTCCTCCCAAAGGCAGAGACAAAGGCAAGAGTAAGATGGCAGAATCCAGCGGTATCAGGAAGAAAAATATGGTTGAACAGATAGAGGCCGCTGACGGCCGGGGTATTCAGGTCCTGAATGAAAACATGTCACCACTTGAACAGAAATTGCTGAAGTTCCAAGAAGAACTCGACCAGATCCGGAATCTGGCCAACCTGTCATTTTCCCTCAACTTCCCAGACGTCAACTTTCCAAATGCTCAAAACCCTACACCTCCACGGAATATCCCAAGGCAACAAAACCATCCCGCACCTCATCATCATGCCACTCCGCCAAAGAACCAAACTCTCCCAACACAATGCAATATTTGCCACACTTCAAACAACACTCTATTACTTATCCCAGAACTTAAGAACCCCACAAAGGACCATTTCCACAATCCCATCTATGTGGAAACCATGACCTATTGCACTCCACCTATTCCATACCCATCCGAGAATGATTAAAAGGACCTTCTCATTAAGAATCTGGCTGAGGAACTAAGGAAGCTGACCAGCCGAGTTCAGGGCGTGGAAGGAACCAAGGGAATCAAAGGGTTGAATTATGAAGACCTCTGTATACAACCTGATGTCGAACTGCCCATGGGATATAAACCTCTGATGTTCGAAATGTTTGACAGTACTGGTGATCCGAGGGTCCATCTAAGGACCTATTGTGACAAGCTAGTTGGCGTGGGAAAGAATGAAAGGATCCGCATGAAGCTGTTCATGAGGAGTTTGAAGGGAGATGCACTATCTTGGTACATCAGCCAAGACCCCAAGAAATGGTCCAACTGGGTAGGTATGTCAACTGACTTTATGGACATATTTAGATTCAATACAGAGAACGCACCAGATGTGTTATATATCCAGAATCTTAAAAAGAAACCCACAGAGACCTTTCTTGAGTGTGCCACCCGTTGGAGGTCCGAAGTTGCTAAAGTTAGAGCGGCTTTAGAAGAGGAGCATATGAACAAGTTCTTCGTCCGGGCTCAGGACCCGCAGTATTATGAACGGTTAATGATGATTGAGAATCACAAATTCTCCGACATTATCAAATTAGGGGAGCGAATCGAAGAAGGTATTACGAGTGGTATGGTCACGAATTTTGAAGCCTTGCAAGCTACAAACAAGGCTTTACAGTCTAGTGGTGTGTCTAAGAAAAGAGACGTCGGAGCTGTGATGGTTGCACAAATAGCCAAATCCCCACTCAAATACCAAATCTATCCAACACCTCTACTCACATACCAGCCAACCCCGAATTACCAAGCACCCTCACCTTCTTACCAAGCTCCACCACCTTCCTACCAAACTCCCCCACCCACATATCAACCTACTTTGCCTAGATACTCACAACTCGCTCTTGTCTACCACACTTATAATTCCCAGCCATCCCATTACCAATCACCCCCTGCACGCCAAAACTTCCCTAGACCTCGTCTCAATTTTGATCGTCGCCCTCCAAAGCAATACACTGCCATAGACGAACCCATTGACCAACTGTATGAGAAACTCAAAGCTGTTGGTTACGTCACACCTATCCCTGGTGCCACCCCTGAGAATTCTTCTTAGTGGGTTAACCCAAACAAATCCTGTGCATACCATTCCGACATGAAGGGTAACACCATCGATGAATGCCGTTCTCTGAAGGACAAGATACAGGCCCTTATTGATAATAAGATTATCGTGGCAAAAGACCCTGCTCCAAACGTGCGCAACAATCCTCTGCCACACCATAAGGGTGAAGGTATCCACATGATCTAAATAGAAGATGATTGGGATCCCGTGGGATCAATCGGGTTGATCGCAGAAGGCGATGACCCAAAGAAACCAACAGTCACTCTCAACCCGATCATAGTCTAGATTCAACCATCTGAGGATGCTGAGGTAAATATGTACATACCTCTTGAGTTTGAAGCAACGCCACATGCAAAGACACCAGCACCAATTGAAGTCGAGTTCATATCTCCGGCAAATGCACCCACACCATTTGAGGTCGCAGTCTTGCCACCCCGAACACTCGTTCCATTTGAAGTAAGGATGATCGCACCAATTCCGGTGGCAATGTCAACCATGCCACCCTTCTATTCAAATGCTATCCCTTGGGACTATACGGTCAAGGCGAGAAGGAAAGGCAAGTTCAAAACTGAGGAAGTGATACGCTCAAATTACACTTCTAAAATAGTATAAAGCGGTCGAAGTCAAATATAATAACCCAACAAGGTTGGGGTCGAATCCCACAGGGAATAGGTGTGAAAATATCACTATGTTAGTGTGGTTCTTAACTCTAATCGAAGTTCT